>JACRUU010000017.1:1843227-1938227 GCA_030449085.1 Kryptopterus vitreolus
TCATAATCCACAAACACTCCCACCTTCTGAGGAACATGATTCATGGAGAGGGAGACAGCGGGAGATTCATAGGCTGTATATTCAGTTTTATTCCTCAGAACAACACACCAGGAATCCATCTTCAGGTCTGTAGTGTAATCTTGCCTCTTTCCTGTTAATAGACTTCTCTGACCACTCCTAAATCCCACTCATTGTTCCCTTTAACCTGCACCTCATAGTAAAATCTCCCTGAGGAGAATCCCTCCTTTCCCAAAACACAGACATAATTATTAAACCTCTCTGGATTATCAGGGAGATTCTGTTTTGTGTCTCCATCATAAACCTTGTTTTCCATCATCAGACAGGACCAGATAAGGATTCGCTGTATCAGGATCCAGAGTCACGTCCACTGAGAGACAGAAACAAAGCGTACATCAGTTTTATCATCACACAGTGTGTAAGAGTGAAGAGATATAGATATAGTCATGTGATCAGTAAGAGATCACAAACCTGCATATTGTTGAATTCTCATTCAGTTCTGTTTGGAAAATAGTTTTGGACAATTTTACATTGAGATTAAAGGCTTGATTATTAGAAATTACATCAAAATACTGGAACAATAAACAAAAACACAAACATAGATGTTATAAAAAAAAACACATTTAACACAGATCAATGAAATTCTACCAGATCATTAACCACTTACTAATGTCAGGGATCTTTTCCATTTCCTGAGTGAGAGTCTCCTGAAGCTGATCCAGAGTTCTCCTCAGAGTCTCCACACACAGATGAGAGTTGATGGTGATGGGAGTCCAGTCCTGGATGTGTGGAGATCTGCACAGTGACGGGGAAATCTACAGTACAGAGGGAGAGAGGAGAAATCCCTCAGCATGGGGACTGCTGTCCTGTCATGTGCTGCACTTGCTATTGAGGAACAGAGGAACTCTGACCTGTAGGAGGTGGACGGTGATCCTCAGTGTGGAAGAGCTGCTCCAGATCAGTGTTTCTCCTCTGTTAGCATCAGTGATTTCCTGCTCCAGATCTATTAATGAACTCTTCAGCCTTCCTCTCTGCTGCTTTCTGCTTCTCCTCCATCACCTTAAGCAGCTCAGTCTGGTTTCGTATCAAAGCACTGAACATCTCCACAACATCTGCTTTCTCCTTCTCTGTGTTTCTCTTAACAGGAGACAAATCGAGATCAATCATTTCACATGAAGATATCATGATTCTCCTAATGTGTTGTAGAAAGGAGTTATTCTGGAGGTGAGTTACTGTAAGACACTCACTTTATTGACTTCTACAGAGTGTTTGATTTCCTCAATCTTCTTCAGTCTCTCCTGGATCTTCTGCTGAACATCTTCTCGAGTCTTTCCCAGTTCATTCTGAGAAAAATATGCATCGTGTGTTATCTCATAAGACAGAGGTGATATTTCTGATCTACAAACATTATCCATCATAAATGTTCAGTCTCTCACCTTCTTCTCAACAATCTCCTCCTCTATAGGAACAGTGTTGTGGCTTTTGTGTTCTCCTTCAGTACAGAACTGACACACACACGTCTGGTCGTCTCTACAGAACAGCTCCAGGGGTCTCTCATGTTTCTGGCAGATGTAGTCCTTCCAGGTTCTCCACAGGCTCCATCAGTTTGTGCTTCTTTAATGAAGAAACTCTCTCATGAGGTTCCAGGTGAGTCTTGCAGTAAGAGGCCATACAGGTCAGGCAGGACTTCACGGCTAGACGCTTCTTATTACTGCAGATCTCACAGAACAGCTGAGACTGGGAGGGTTTTACTGCAGATCTGGTGGATTTCACCTGAAATTTCTTCTTAAATGGAGCAGCGAGTTCAGAGATGAACGTATTTACACATAACTCAGGCATCCTGGAAAAATGAGTCTTACACACTGGACACTGGCATTGTGAACTGCTGTCCCAGAATTCTTGGAGACAGATCATACAGAAGTTGTGTCCACATGGAGTAGTGAGTAGATCAGTAAACACATCCAGACAGATGCAGCACTTTAACTGATCTTCACACAGAACACCGCTGGAGGAAGCCATGGCTGATACAGGAGATACAATGAGACTGAAATTAGACCACACAATATTTTACACCTGTCCAGTCCCCATAATCCCAAATGTCTACATAATATCAGTATGTAATGAGGTCAGTTGTTTTAGGGTTTCTTTCATCCCTTTCCTCTACACAGTGTGTTAATTAACCTTCTAATTCTGTTTGTTCTTAAGAGTGACACCAATGTAACTGTTTCTCTTCACCAGTACAATGTTCTGACTATACACCAGGCTGCTAATAAGTGCTGATTGTGGTTCTTCTTCCTCTTGCAGTCTAACACCATCACTTAAACTAGAATGAAATTTTCTCACTTGAACTCGAGACCCAAATCCAGTCAAACATCTTCCTGTAATCAGGGAAGGAATTATGCAAATAAATTTGGACTATACATGGAATGTGATGCTGCAAATCTCACAGAACACCCGAAACTAGGTGGATTTAATCCCAAATCCCTGGTCTGTTCTCCAAAAGAACAGACCAGGTCATAAGATATAATAAGAGTAGTTTAGGTGCTGTGGCAGAAACCAGATGGTAAACTGTTGATAAAGATTATTCAGAGATAAATGTGACTAAAGTTGAGTAGGGACTATTTTATCTAGAATTGTGGAAATGAAAGGAAGATTGGAAATAGGGCAGAGGTCTTTATAATTGTTGGGATCTGAAAAAGGTTTTTATAACATTTAAAATTGACAACTCCAGTTTTAAAATGCAGTAGTGAGTGAGGAGTGAATGATAGCAGATATAAGAGGGAAGAGAGAGAATCGATTTGATTAAGACGAGGAGGGAATCCGGCATGTGGAGGGATTAGAGTTCTGGATAAAGTCTGAAATAACCGAGATGTCGGTAGTTAAAGGCTAGAAAAGATAAAGAGTGGGTATTTGTGGATGAATAAGTGGTGAAGAAACAGAGTTTAAGTGTCGGAGGATATTGTGAGTCTTCTCTGTGAAAAACAGCATTAGGGAATTACAGGTATCAGTAGACTAGTATAAGTGTGTGTGTGTGTGTGTGTGTGTGTGTGTGTGTGTGTGTGTGTGTGTGTGTGTGTGTGTGTGTGTGTGTTGTAAGGAATCTGTGTGTGTGAAGAAGTTTTTTGAATAGAGAAAACAAGCTTTGGAATTTCCTTCACTCGAACTGGCTAGACCAGAAAGACAGGTTGATTTGGTTTGAAGGATTAAATGCTTGTAAAGCAGTGAGTGAGATTTATACATTTATACATAAATAGTGAACACTCACTTGCAAAAAGTAAACTAGTGACTGGAAAAGTTCGTCCTGGTTTCAAATATATTACAGAAAGAAAATATTATAATGCAGTATCAATATAACATTCTGTATCATACAGACATGAAATACGTCACTAGAATTGAAAGAGAAACAGGAATTTTATTTCCTCATTGCTGCTCAGTGTGACATAAAGTGTAATATAGATTAAACCCTTTATACTGCACACTGAACATCTGATTTTTATTCCCTCTCTCACTTCTTTCTTCTTCCCTTTTTACCCTTAACGCAGTTCTTCACTTTACACCAACACTTTATTATCTCACCGAGTTTAAAGGGCTCATCATAACAAATTTACCTTTAGTTATTATATATTATTATTATTATTATTATGTAGTTAGTATTTAAACTTTTCCTGCTCTCTCCCTGATTTCCTGCTCACTGACTTTTCCTGCTCTCTCCCTGATTTCCTTTACCTGGTGCCCACTGCTGACCACACCCCTGCTCACCTTCATTATCTCCTTTATCATCATGTTTACCTGCTGTAGCTTCACTTCCTTGAAGAAAGAGTGTAAAAGCTTCAAACTGGAGATTGTGTCCTGCTGTAACGTGCTGAATCCGGATCTTCAAACGCGTTCACACTTAACTTTCGTTTCTGCTCAGTAATTAATAACATTAGACCACGCCCATTTCCTGCCTTTTCCTGTAAAGTAATCAACATGCACCAGCTTGTGTAATGTAACTATAATGACGTGTCTAGGAACTTTAACAAGGAGGAATTATCAATTTAAAAACATCCAAGCACTGATCCACTCAAAATATGTATACATGTACAGCCGGCATTTATTTAACAATAACATATAAACGTTGTTTTTAGTGTATGAACTCCAGTGGTGGAAAGTTCTTTCAATTCAAAATAAAATCAAATAAATCAATATAAATAAATATGCAATATAAAAATCAAATGCTACTTTCAAAACTAGAATCGGAGCTCCACATAAATAAATAAATACACACCCCCCCCCCCACCACACACACACACACACACCCAAAACAAAAAAGGAAAAAATCAAATAAAAAAAAATGTTCTACCCAGTTAGTGTGTTTTTATTAAAGTGTGAGGAGATCTCCAGGTCTTAGCTGTAATTTAAATAAAGACATGTTCCTGTAGAACTCTTTAACCGTGCTTCAGTCTGTACAACGGCGATGAATAAATTCTTGCATTTAAAAATACAACAAACGGAAAACAGGACAAAGTCCGCCAATCCTCGTCAATAATAAAACATCTCTTCATTTGGGATACCGTATAAAAGATGATTTTTTTATGTAGAAAACTTCAAAATAGAATCCAAAACGCTTCCGTGTTTTACATTTAAACTCTGTTGTGCTCCTTCTTTTGTGTAGATCTCAGTACCGTTCATTGTTTTCCATTAAGCAAACTATATTAGCCTTCACCTCTCGCAGCGCCACTACTGCCATCTGCTGGACATTAATGACATGCAGCTCAAACACCTAACTACAATTATAATCTAAATATTAGATACAACTAAAAAAAATTCTGTAACTTCATCAGATTAATTTTAAGCAGGTTACATTAATTTAATAAAAGCACTATAATCATTTTAATGTAAATAAAAATACAGTACCTTCAGTCCTGAAACTGTTTGAACACTCAATTTAACAGCTTTATAAACAATAAACAGTTCTCATGTGTAGCACTACTTACTCCTTTCTCTTTCCCTCCTGTTTTTATTCTTTCTGCTCCTCTTTTTCTTCCTCTTCCTGTTCATCTACACTGGCTTTAATCCCTCACTTTCAATTTGAGATTTTGGGTTTCGATGAATTGATCTAAGTTTGTTAATTTTATTCAGGCGCTCCCATACACGCCGTTTTCTCATGTCATTACAATTTTTAGCCAGTAGATGGCGACCAATCAACGGGTGATCATCAGCAGTTTTATATTGTCTCCATATTCGTTCGTTGAAGTTGATTAAACTCTTTAATGTGGTAAAATACAAACAGTGTTGTCTTTGTAATTTAGTCAAAAATGTTCATTCTAAGTGTAATTTTCTTTTTTCTCTTTCCGTTAATGGATTCTTTTCCTGTTAATGGATTCTCTAAACACTCCCAATTTTTTCCCGAACTCCCACTTAGACTTCCCTTTGACCTGGACCAAGTTGCATGTTATCTTCTGAGTTTTATTTTTCTTACTGTACAATCTTGAAAATTCTGATTTTTCCACTTGGAAATTTCCTGCCCCTCCCCTTACAACTCTTTTTATTCTTATCCCATATTGGCGCTAATACGGCATCGTATCAATGAGTTTCTTACTGTGATTATTCTCTACGTGTCCTTCCCTGTAAATTAATTCTAAAAGCGTTTAGTTGAACAAATGAGCCCGCAGCAGGTCAAGATATTTTTCCCCAAAATCACTGGAAAAGAAACTTGGGTTACTACAAAGAGGTCCGAAATGATAACATTCCTCTACACTGTACATCTTCAGGAAGCAGCTTTATCTCTGTAATAAAATCTGCCATGTATTTTAGTATAGTAGCCTTTTTCTTTTATTAAATATGCATGAATATATTGTGTTTCATCAATTTAAATAAACATGCATTTATTGTGTTTCATCATAAACATAAATATCAGATCGTCACACAAACATTCCAGAAAATAATTTATAAACTTCACTAAAGAATTTATTTAATAAAATATCTCTGTTCCCATTTTCCATCATTATAAATATTACAGCATTTTAGTACTTTATAGTACTATGATGATCCTGATACATGTTCAGTGAAGAGGGAAGCTGAAGCTTTAATTTACATTTACATTTGCAGCATTTGAAACCCTTTAATTTAGAGCATTTACATTTGCAGCATTTGGCAGACGCTTATCCACGCTCTTAGGCAGCCTTGACTCACAGGACACAGTTCAGGGCCTTAAGGGCCTGGTCAAGGACCCACTGGGGTTTGAACCCATGATCTTCGGGGTTTGAACCCATTTGATCTTTTGGTCCAGAGTCCAACACCTTAACCACTGGGCTAATATCACCTCCCTAAACTCACAACCTATTGTGTTGGATATTACAAGTGTGTGAAATATATATTTATATTCATATTTATATTCATATTTATACTATTTCCCCCAAGATATGAACACCATTAGAGGAAATAAGATCACTATAACAGATTGTTTACTCCAGATACCCAGATCCTTTGTCAGACATATTACATATACAGTATATATTCCATTAAAATGATTAAACTCCAGTGGATAATTATTCATGTTTTATTCATCTTCTACCGCTTTATACGACAATCCCTCGGGTCACGGGAGTCTGTGCCTATCTCATAGACGTCCATGGGCATTACATGCAGGATACACCCTGGATGTAATGCCAACCCATCGCAGGGGGCACACACACATTCACACAATTCACATTCATACACTAGGGACAATTTTTCCAAGGTGCCAATTCAACCTACCATGCATGTTTTTGGACCGGGGGGGGGGGGGGGGGGGGGGGGACCGGGGGGGGGGGGGGGGGCGCAGAAAAACCCCCTTTTTGAGAACATGCCAAACTCCACACACACATGGCCGAAACGGGAATCGAACCCAGGACCCTGGAGGTGTGAGGCGAACGTGCTAACCACTAAACTTTCCACCGTGCCCCTTGTGGATAATTATAATCAACATTTTTCATTTCTACGTTTCAAGTCTCCTGATTTAAATATAATTATGCTGAATCTCTGAAAATACCAACAGGGTTTAATTTGTGGTTTAGACAAAATGCAGGATTAGTGATGAACAGGACAGATGATCAGTGGGGATGAATTTTTACACCTCCATCATTATTGCAGGGACTGAAAAAGCCAAATCAGAAATATGGATAAAGTTTCTCAGTGAAAGTCTGAGCAGTGAAAGAGTAGATATGAGATTTTGAATGTCAACATCATAGAAGGAGACCAGACCCTCCTCATAATCCACAAACACTCCCACCTTCTGAGGAACCTGATTCATGGAGAGGGAGACAGCGGGAGATTCATAGGCTGTATATTCAGTTTTATTCCTCAGAATCAACACACCAGAATCCATCTTCAGGTCTGTATATGTAATCTCATACCTTTCCTGTTAATAGACTTCTCTGACCACTCCTAAATCCCAGTCATTGTTCCCTTTAACCTGCAACCTCATAGTAAAATCTCCCTGAGGAGAATCCCTCCTTTCCCAAAACACAGACACATAATTATTAAACCTCTCTGGATTATCAGGGAGATTCTGTTTTGTGTCTCCACATTAACCTGTTTTCCATCATCAGACAGGACCAGATAAGGATTCGCTGTATCAGGATCCAGAGTCACGTCCACTGAGAGACAGAAACACAGCGTACATCAGTTTTATCATCACACAGTGTGTAAGAGTGAAGAGATATAGATATAGTCATGTGATCAGTAAGAGATCACAAACCTGCATATTGTTGAATTCTCATCAGTTCTGTTTGGAAAATAGTTTTGGACAATTTTACATTGAGAATAAAGGCTTGATTATTAGAAATTACATCAAAATACTGGAACAATAAACAAAAACACAAACATAGATGTATAAAAAAAAAAAAAAAAAAGAAAAAAACACATTTAACGATTCTCAGATCAATGAAATTCTACCAGATCATTAACCACTTACTAATGTCAGGGATCTTCTTCCATCTTCCTGGAGTGAGAGTCTCCTGAAGCTGATCCAGAGTTCTCCTCAGAGTCTCCACACACAGATGAGAGTTGATGGTGATGGGAGTCCAGTCCTGGATGTGTGGAGATCTGCACAGTGACGGGGAAATCTACAGTACAGAGGGAGAGAGGAGAAATCCCTCAGCATGGGGACTGCTGTCCTGTCATGTGCTGCATTGCTATTGAGGAAACAGAGGAACTCTGACCTGTATGGAGGTGGACGGTGATCCTCAGTGTGGAAGAGCTGCTCCAGATCAGTGTTTCTCCTCTTTAGATCAGTGATTTCCTGCTCCAGATCTATAATGAACTCTTCAGCCTTCCTCTCTGCTGCTTTCTGCTTCTCCTCCATCACCTTAAGCAGCTCAGTCTGGTTCCTCTCAATGCAGCGTATCAGAAGCACTGAACATCTCCACAACATCTGCTTTCTCCTTCTCTGTGTTTCTCTTAACAGGAGACAAATCGAGATCACTCATTTCACATGAAGATATCATGATTCTCCTAATGTGTTGTAGAAAGGAGTTATTCTGGAGGTGAGTTACTGTAAGACACTCACTTTATTGACTTCTACAGAGTGTTTGATTTCCTCAATCTTCTTCAGTCTCTCCTGGATCTTCTGCTGAACAACTTCTGCTCGAGTCTTTCTCCAGTTCATTCTGAGAAAAATATGCATCGTGTGTTATCTCATAAGACAGAGGTGATATTTCTGATCTACAAACATTATCCATCATAAATGTTCAGTCTCTCACCTTCTTCTCAACAATCTCCTCCTCTATAGGAACAGTGTTGTGGCTTTTGTGTTCTCCTTCAGTACAGAACTGACACACACACGTCTGGTCGTCTCTACAGAACAGCTCCAGGGGTCTCTCATGTTTCTGGCAGATGTAGTCCTCCAGGTTCTCCACAGGCTCCATCAGTTTGTGCTTCTTTAATGAAGAAACTCTCTCATGAGGTTCCAGGTGAGTCTTGCAGTAAGAGGCCATACAGGTCAGGCAGGACTTCACGGCTAGACGCTTCTTATTACTGCAGATCTCACAGAACAGCTGAGACTGGGAGGGTTTTACTGCAGATCTGGTGGATTTCACCTGAACATTTCTTCTTAAATGGAGCAGCGAGTTCAGAGATGAACGTATTTACACATAACTCAGGCATCCTGGAAAAATGAGTCTTACACACTGGACACTGGCATTGTGAACTGCTGTCCCAGAATTCTTGGAGACAGATCATACAGAAGTTGTGTCCACATGGAGTAGTGAGTAGATCAGTAAACACATCCAGACAGATGCAGCACTTTTGGAACTGATCTTCACACAGAACACCGCTGGAGGAAGCCATGGCTGATACAGGAGATACAATGAGACTGAAATTAGACCACACAATATTTTACACCTGTCCAGTCCCCATAATCCCAAATGTCTACATAATATCAGTATGTAATGAGGTCAGTTGTTTTAGGGTTTCTTCATCCCTTTCCTCTACACAGTGTGTTAATTAACCTTCTAATTCTGTTTGTTCTTAAGAGTGACACCAATGTAACTGTTTCTCTTCACCAGTACAATGTTCTGACTATACACCAGGCTGCTAATAGTGCTGATTGTGGTTCTCTTCCTCTCGCAGTCCATCACCATCAGAATGACAATTTTCACTTCACTTGAACTCGGAGACCCAAATCCAGTCAAACATCTTCCTGTAATCAGGGAAGGAATTATGCAAATAAATTTGGACTTATACATGGAATGTGATGCTGCAAATCTCACAGAACACCCGAAACTAGGTGGATTTAATCCCAAATCCCTGGTCTGTTCTCCAATTTCTGTCTGTTCTCCAAGAACAGACCAGGTCATAAGATATAATAAGAGTAGGTTTAGGTGCTGTGGCAGAAACCAGATGGTAAACTGTTGATAAAGATTATTCAGAGATAAATGTGACTGAAGTTCAAGTCAGTCAGTCAAGTCAAGACTTTATTTCACATACACAATCACACCTAGGTAAATATGCAGTGAAATGCTTGTGGCTGATAATGAAGGAGGGCCATGCAGCCATCGTACGGCGCGAGCACTACCCGTATTTGTGAAAATAATCGCAAGTTGCAAACACAAACATACACAAACATAACAAGGTAACGGTACACGTGGTCACGTATGGATTTTTTCAAAGACAGTCAGGGTGGGGGAGCAGAGTGGCGAGCAGACGGTGGAGAATGTGTGCGATATCAGTATAAGTGAGAGATGTTTGTTATGTAACATCTGAGCTGGAGTCCACTGTTGACGTTCGCGGCGCCCCAGCTTGTCCTTGGGAGAGAAGATAGGAGCCAGTTGTTTGTCTGATCCTAGGTCCGGGAGACAGAAAGCCGAAAAACAATTTCACAATCCTTTACCAATTTGCCGGATCAATAGCCAAATGTCCCCAGTCACTTAGGGCTCATCATCACCCCTAGGAGCATGTAGTATCCGTGACACTTCATCCAGCCGCACAGCCATGCCCCCGATGATACGGGCTTGCGCCGCGGACTCTTTCCGGATCTCATCCAATATATCCCGATCTTCCTCCGGACCGGGCTGAGATGGTACCGATCAGCCCTTCCATCCGAGCCACCTTCGATGTACTTCCGTCAACCGGGTACTCACGTCACCTTTGAGCTCACGCTTTAGGTCCGCTATCGGGATCAATCTGCCTTCAGCGGTTTTAGAGGATTCCGATAAACCAGGGCAATGCCCAGCCAATTCAGCATCAGTCCCAGTATCAAAGTCCAAAATATGTACCATGGTTCTCCCGGACTTTCCTTTTTCCGTGAAAAAATAGTGTCCAATGCGTAAGTGACCAGCTGATTAGTTCCATTTTTCAGTTTTTATCCCAGGAGCAGAAAAACAGGAGCTTAGAAAATATACACACACACAAGCAGCAAGCAGAAAAGAGATAGCGGGAGCAGTCAGGAAGACACGTCTTGCTCAGCTCAAGGGCAGGAAGAAGAAAATGCAGTAGGGACTATTTTATCTAGAATTGTGGAAATGAAAGGAAGATTAGAAATAGTGCAGAGATTTTTATAATTGTTGGGATTTAAAGAAGGTTTTATAACATTTAAAATTGACAACTGCAGTTTTAAAATGCAAGACAACAACTCCAGTAGTGAGTGAGGAGTGAAAGATAGCAGATATAAGAGGGAAAAGAGAGGAGAGACTGGATTTGATTAAGACAGTGAGGAGGGAATCGAGCCGGCATGTGGAGGGATTAGAGTTCTGGATAAAGTCTGAAATAACCGAATGCCGGTAGTTAAAACAACATTAGGGAATTAAAGGGATCAGTAGAGGATATTGACTTTCTCTGTGAAAAACAACATTAGAATTAAAGGGTATCAGTAGACTATAGTGTGTGTGTGTGTGTGTGTGTGTGTGTGTGTGTGTGTGTGTGTGTGTGTGTGTGTGTGTGTGTGTGTGTGTTGTAAGGAATCTGTGTGTTGAAGAAGTTTGTTGAATAGAGAAAACAAGCTTTAGAATTTCTTTCATCCCAAATGGTTAGACCAGAAAGGCAGGTTGATTTGGTTTGAAGGATTAAATGCTTGTAAAGCAGTGAGTGAGATTTATACATTTATTTATAAATAGTGAACACTCACTTGCAAAAAGTAAACTAGTGACTGGAAAAGTTTGTCCTGGTTTCAAATATATTACAGAGAAGAAAATATTATAATGCAGTATCAATATAATATTCTGTATCATACAGACATGAAATACATCACTAGAATTGAAACAGAAACAGGAATTTTACTTTCCTCATTGCTGCTCAGTGTGACATAAAGTGTAATATAGATTAAACCCTTTATACTGCACACTGAACATCTGATTTTTATTCCCTCTCTCACTTCTTTTTCTTCCCTTTTTCCCCTTAACGCAGTTCTTCACTTTACACAAACACTTTATTATCTCCTTTAACATCATGTAGTTAGTATTTAACCTTTTCCTGCTCTCTCCCTGATGCTTTCCTGCTCACTGACAAGTTTACCTGCTTTACACCAACACTTCATTATCTCCTTTATCATCATGTAGCTTCACTTCCTTGAAGAAAGAGTGTAAAAGCTTCAAACTGGAGATTGTGTCCTGCTGTAACGTGCTGAATCCGGATCTTCAAACGCGTTCACACTTAACTTTCGTTTCTTGCTCAGTAATTAATAACATTAGACCACGCCCCTTTCCTGCCTTTTTCTGTACTGTAATCCAATGGTCCCCAACCTTTTCTGTACCGCAGACCGGTTTAATGTCTGACAATATTTTCACGGCCAATCTAAAGGTGTAGCTTATAAAAACTAAATAAAATGGCAAGATCTGCATTAAAAAATGTTGTGTTTTCTCTATAGTAATAATAATAAACGTAAATCCACTGTGTAATCATGTGCAACTTTAGCAGCGGTGTCCTCGTAACGTTACACCAACAACAAAACGTCACATGCGCAACATCGTTTCTACCCCAACACAATGCAACACACTCTGGTCGCTATGATAATGTTTCAACATACCTTCAAAATAAGACACAATACAAAAACAAAGTGCACGAAAATGCTCGCTTATCACAGCAACACTGGATCAGTGGGAGCCCTGAGCTTGTTTTGCTGCAACGTGACGGTCCCATCTTGTGGATATGGGAGACAATGATACCCGAAGTGTGCTACTTAGGTCCAGTCTGCTCCGTAATTTGGTTATGGTTGCCGTCAGTGCAGAAAGCCCAACTTCACACAGAAACGCAGGCTCATTCTCATGTAAAATCCCCTCCAGTGTATGAAACATGCCAAATGCGCCTCTGCTCACACGCCGTCCCCACAAATCCAGTTTGGCTTTGAATGCGGCTACTTTATCTGATAACTTGAAGACAGTTGTCATTTTTCCTTGAAGTGACAAGTTCAGTTCATTGAGCAGGTTGAATATGTCGCACAAATAAGCCAGTTTTGCGATCCATTCCTCATCAGTGAAGTGTTTGCTCATTTTGCTAGTTTGGGATTAAATTTAGCAGGATGTATCACATGTTATCGGCCAGAGCAGCCCCTTTAAGAAGGAGAGGGCCGTAGGTAAGACATGTAACCGAGGCATGCATTTTAACATGCAATCCATAGAATGAGTCATGGACAGATGTGGAGGAGAGAACCCGGTAATTTTAACCGGTAACCGGTCCGTGGACCGGGGGTTGGGGACCACTGCTAAAGTAATCAACATGCACCTCACTGTGTAATGAAACTATAACGATGTGTCTCGGAACTTTAACAAGGAGGAATGATCAATTATTTAAAAAATCCAAGCACTAATTCACTCGAAATATGTATACATGTACAGCCGGCATTTATTTAACAATAACATATAAACGTTGTTTTTACTGTATGAACTACAATGGTGGAATGTTCATTCAATTCTAAATAAAATAAAATAAATCAATATTAATAAATATGCAATATAAAAATCAAATGCTACTTTCAGAACTAGAATCGGAGCTCCACATAAATAAATAAACAAATACACCCCCCCCCCCCACACACACACACACACCAAAGCAAAAAGGAAAAAAATCAAATAAAAAATGTTCTACCCAGTTAGTGTGTTTTTATTAAAGTGTGATGAGATCTCCAGGTCTTAGCTGTAATTTAAATAAAGACATGTTCCTGTAGAACTCTTTAACCGTGCTTCAGTCTGTACAACGGCGATGAACAAATTCTTTCATATAAAAAATACAACAAACGGAAAACAGGAACAAAGTCCGCCAATCCTCGTCAATAATAAAACATCCTCTTCATTTGGGATACCGTATAAAAGATGATTTTTTTTATGTAGGAAAACTTCAAAATAGAATCCAAAACGCTTCTTTTAGATCCGTGTTTTACATTTAAACTCTGTTGTGCTCCTTCTTTTGTGTAGATCTCAGTACCGTTCATTGTTTTCCATTAAGCAAACTATATTACCTTCACCTCTCGCAGCGCCACTACTGCCATCTGCTGGACATTAATGACATGCAGCTCAAACACCTAACTACAATTATAATCTAAATATTAGATACAACTAAAAACAAATTCTGTAACTTCATCAGATTAATTTTAAGCAGGTTACATTAATTTAATAAAAGCACTATAATCATTTTATGAAATAAAAATACAGTACCTTCAGTCCTGAACTGTTTAACACTCAATTTAACAGCTTTATAAACAATAAACAGTTCTCATGTGTAGCACTACTTACTCCTTTCTCTTTCCCTCCTGTTTATTATTCTTTCTGCTCCTCTTTTTCTTCTCTTCCTGTTCATCTACACTGGCTTTAATCCCTCATTTTCAATTTGAGATTTTGAGGTTTCGCTGACTTGATCTGAGTTTGTTTAATTTTATTCAGGCGCTCCCATACACGCCGTTTTTCTCATGTCATTACAATTTTTAGCCAGTAGATGGCGACCAATCAACGGGTGATCATCAGCCAGTTTATAATTGTCTCCATCGTTCGTATTGAATTTGATCAAACTCTTTAATGTGGTAAAAAAACAAACGGTGTTGTCTTTTAATTTAGTGAAAATGTTCATTCTAAGTTGTAATCTTCTCTTTTTCCTGGATTCCTTTTTTTCTAAACCTCCCAATTTTTTCCCGACTCCCACTAGACTTCCCTTTGACCTGGACCAAGTTGCATGTTATCTTCTGAGTTTTATTTTCCTTACTGTACAATTTGAAAATTCTGATTTTTCCACTTGGAAATTTCCTGCCCCTCCCCTTACAACTCTTTTTATTCTTATCCCATATTGGCGCTAATACGGCGTCGTATCAATGACTTTCTAACTGATTATTCTCTACGTGTCCTTCCCTGTAATTAATCTAAAAGCTTTAGTTGAACAAATGAGCCGCAGCAGGTCAAGATATTTTTCCACCAAAATCACTGGAAAAGAAACTTGGGTTACTACAAAGAGGTCCAAATGATAACATTCCTCTACACTGTACATCTTCAGGAAGCAGCTTTATCTCTGTAATACAAATCTGTCATGAGTACGTTTCATATTTTATTATTATTTTTTATTAATTATGCATGAAGATAGTTGTGTTTTATCAGTTTAAATAAACAAGTATCAGATCGTCACACAAACATTCCACAAAATAATTTCTTAAACTTCACTAAAGCATTTATTTAATAAAATATCTCCGTTCCCATTTTGCATCATTATAAATATTACAGCATTTTAGTACTTTATAGTACTTCATAGAGGATCCTGATACATGTTCAGTGAAGAGGGAAGCTGAAACCCTTTAATTAATTTACTTTACATTTGCACATTTGGCAATTGTTACTGAAATTGAGGGTTAAAGGCTGGGTTAAGGGCCTTGCTCAAGGACCCACTGGAATACAAGTGTGAAATATATATTTATATTTATACATATTTATACATATTCTCTCTCCCCAAGATATGAACACATTATTACTAGAGGAAAATAAGATCATTATAACAGATTGTTTACTCCAGATTCCCAGATCCTTTCTCAGACATATTACAGATGTATATTTCCATAATGTTAAAACTGATTAAACTCCAGTGGATAATTATTCATGTTTTATCATCTTCTACCGCTTTATACGACCTCGGGTCAATCCCTCGGGGGCATCAACACCCCCGATGTGCCTTTTTCATTTCTACATTTAAAGTGCAACCACTAATCCACCGGGGCACACATTTCACACAATCTCCTGATTCAGAGTTTTAAATATAATTATGCTGAATCTCTGGAGGTGTGACCACTAAACCACCGTGCCTCTTGTGGAAATTATACAACATTTTTCATTTCTACAGTCTCCTGATTTTTTAAATATAATTATGTTTAAAATACCAACAGGGTTTAATTTGTGGTTTAGACAAAATGCAGGATTAGATGTGATGAACAGGACAGATGATCAGTGGGGATGAATTTTTAACCCCATCATTAATGCAGGGACTGAAATATGGATAAAGTTTCTCAGTGAAAGTCTGAGCAGTGAAAGAGTAGATATGAGATTTTGAATCAACATCATAGAAGGAGACCAGACCCTCCTCATAATCCACAAACACTCCCACCTTCTGAGGAACCTGATTCATGGAGAGGGAGACAGGGGGAGATTCCAGGCTCTCATATTCAGTTTTATTGCTCAGAATCACACACCAGACTCCATCTTTAGGTCTGAGTGAAATCTTACCTTTCCTGTTAATAGATTCTCTGACCACTCCTAAATCCCACTCATTGTTCCCTTTAACCTGAACCTCATAGTAAAATCTCCCTGAGGAGAATCCCTCCTTTCCCAAAACACATGCCATAATTATTAAATCTCTCTGGATTATCAGGTAGATTCTGTTTTGTGTCTCCATCAATGTAACTTGTTTTCCATCATCAGACAGGACCAGATAAGGATTCGCTGTATCAGGATCCAGAGTCACGTCCACTGAGAGACAGAAACACAGCGTACATCAGTTTTATCATCACACAGTGTGTAAGAGTGAAGAGATATAGATATAGTCATGTGATCAGTAAGAGATCACAAACCTGCATATTGTTGAATTCTCTTCAGTTCTGTTTGGAAAATAGATTTGGACAATTTTATATTGAGATTAAAGGCTTGATTATTAGAAATTACATCAAAATACTGGAACAATAAACAAAAACACAAACAATGATTTATTTTTAAAAAACTTTTGTTCTCAGAATCTTTAAAAATTTCAGCAAAATTTAAATATGACTTAAAATGAATATTATCAATCCATACATGCTGTAAAGACTGACCTTTATTATCAATCTTGTCCATTTCCTGTGTGAGAGTCTCCTGAAGCTGATCCAGAGTTCTCCTCAGAGTCTCCACACACAGTTGAGAGTTGATGGTGATGGGAGTCCAGTCCTGGATGTGTGGAGATCTGCACAGTGACGGGGAAATCTACAGTACAGCAGGGAGAGAGGAGAAATCCCTCAGCATGGGGACTGCTGTCCTGTCATGTACTGCATTGCTATTGAGAAACAGAGGAACTCTGACCTGTAGGAGGTGGACGGTGATCCTCAGTGTGGAAGAGCTGCTCCAGATCAGTGTTTCTCCTCTTTAGCATCAGTGATTTCCTGCTCCAGATCTTTAATGAACTCTTCAGCCTTCCTCTCTGCTGCGTTTCTGCTTCTCCTCCATCACCTTAAGCAGCTCAGTCTGGTTCCTCTCAATGCAGCGTATCAGAGCACTGAACATCTCCACAACATCTGCTTTCTCCTTCTCTGTGTTTCTCTTACAGGAGACAAATCGAGATCAATCATTTCACATGAAGATATCATGATTCTCCTAATGTGTTGTAGAAAGGAGTTATTCTGGAGGTGAGTTACTGTAAGACACTCACTTTATTGACTTCTACAGAGTGTTTGATTTCCTCAATCTTCTTCAGTCTCTCCTGGATCTTCTGCTGAACTTCTTCTCGAGTCTTTCCCAGTTCATTCTGAGAAAAATATGCATCATGTGTTATCTCATAAGACAGAGGTGATATTTCTTATCTACAAACATTATCCATCATAAATGTTCAGTCTCTCACCTTCTTCTCAAACAATCTCCTCCTCTATAGGAACAGTGTTTGTGGCTTTTGTGTTCTCCTTCAGTACAGAACTGACACACACACGTCTGGTCGTCTCTACAGAACAGCTCCAGGGGTCTCTCATGTTTCTGGCAGATGTAGTCCTCCAGGTTCTCCACAGGCTCCATCAGTTTGTGCTTCTTTAATGAAGAAACTCTCTCATGAGGTTCCAGGTGAGTCTTGCAGTAAGAGGCCATACAGGTCAGGCAGGACTTCACGGCTAGACGCTTCTTATTCACTGCAGATCTCACAGAACACCTGAGACTGGGAGGGTTTTACTGCAGATCTGGTGGATTTCACCTGAACATTTCTTCTTAAATGGAGCAGCGAGTTCAGAGATGAACGTATTCACACATAGACTCAGGACATCCTGGAGAAAATGAGTCCTTACACACTGGACACTGGCATTGTGAACTGCTGTCCCAGAATTCTTGGAGACAGATCTTACAGAAGTTGTGTCCACATGGAGTAGTGACTGGATCAGTGAAACACATCCAGACAGATGCAGCACTTTTTGGAACTGATCTTCACACAGAACACCGCTGGAGGAAGCCATGGCTGATACAGGAGATACAATAATACTGAACACAATTTTTACACCTGTCCTGTCCCCACCCAAATCAGAATATCAGTTATGACTAGGTTTTTTCATCCCTTTCCTCTCCATCCCTTTCCTCTACACAGTGTGTTAATACCTTCTATTTGTTTGTTCTTAAATACACCAATGTAACTGTTTCTCTTCACCAGTACAATGTTCTGATATACACCAGGCTGCTAAAAGTATTGATTGTGGTTCTCTTCCTCTTGCACAACACCATCACTTGCAGACCCAAATCCGTCAAACATCTTCCTGTAATCAGGGAAGGAATATGCAAATAAATTTGGCATACATGAATGTGATGCGCAAATCTCACAGACACCCGAAACTAGGTGGATTTAATCCCAAATCCCTGGTCTGTTCTCCAAAAGAACAGCCAGGTCATAAGATATAATAAGAGTAGTTTAGGTGCTTGGCAGAAACAATGGTAAACTGTTGATAAAGCAATTGAGATAAATGGACTAAAGTTGAAGGGCTATTTTATCTAGAATGTGGAAATGAAAGGAAGATTGGAAATAGGGCAGAGGTCTTTAAATTGGGGATCTGAAAAAGGTTTTTATAACATTTAAAATCGACACTAGTGGAGTGAGGAGTGAATGATAGCAGTGAGGAGTGAATGATAGCTTAAGAGGGAAGAGAGAGAATGGCCGGCATGGGAGGGATGGGGTAAAGTTGAAATAACAGAGTTTAAGTGTCGAGATGTGATTAAAGGCTAGAAAAGATAAAGAGTGGGTATTTGTGGATGAATAAGTGGTGAAGAAACCGGTGGGTATTTGTGGATGAATAAGTGGTGAAGAAACAGAGTTTAAGTGTCAGAGTCCTCTGTGAACACATTAGGGAATTACTTAGGGACCACTGTGTGTTGAAGAAGTTTTTTGAATAAGAAGTTTTTTGAATAGAGAAAACAAGCTTTGGAATTTCCTCCCTCGAACTGGCTAGACCAGAAAGACAGGTTGATTTGGTTTGAAGGATATGCTTGTAAAGCAGTATAATTTATAATATATAAAATATACATATATACATAAACTAAACTGTATGGAAAAGTTATGGTTTCAAATTATTACATGATGCTGACTCTAGAATATGCTCATACATTCTGAAAACACAGAAATACGTCACTAGAATTGAAGAGAAACAGGAATTTTATTTCCTCATTGTGCTCAGTGTGACATAAAGTGTAATATAGATTAAACCATTTATACTGTACACTGAACATCTGATAATTATTATTCCCTGTCTCATTTCTTTGTCTTTATTACACTTGAAAGTGACATCACAACGAATTTATTATCTCCTTTAACATCATGTAGTTAGTATTTAACCTTTTCCTGCTCTCTCCCTGCTTTCCTGCTCACTGACAGTTTACCTGCTGTAGCTTCACTTCCTTGAAGAAAGACGGTAAAAGCTGCAAACTGGAAATTATGTCCTGCTGTAACGTGCTGAATCCGGATCTTCAAACGTGTTTACACTTAACTTTCGTTTCTGCTGATCCATTGCCAGCTGATGACGTCATTATACCACACCCTCTTCCCGCCTCTGTTGACTGATTACAGTTACACATTTTGACCAGCAGAGGGCAGAAAATTACCGACTCAAGTGCAGAGACGCAGCAGACCAGAGCGACAAAAACCCTTTAACATGACGTACCAACATGGCTGAGACCCATGGACCCGTATATTATGCAGAATCTCTGGAATCTGTTTCATTAATGCAGTTATATGTTTAATGATTTCTAGAGCAAGTTTTAATACAACGAAAACACAGAAACACACACTAACCAAACATTCGAATGTGGTGTCGGGTGTTGCATTCTTGGGACCTCTGATTTATAATCGATAATGAGTATAATTTGAAATTCAATTCAACTTTGTGTCCGGGCGTTTTGTAGACCAGGAGGACTACTACCTGGAACAAAACTGCTTAATGAGCAGTAGTAGTAAGTGCACTACAATAAATATAGTAGAGGCTAACAAAAACAACACCTTTATTAAACTGAATGTGCATCTTATTTTCATTTCACAATGTTATATGAAGGGGCACGGTGGTTTAGTGGTTAGCACGTTCGCCTCACACCGCCAGGGTCCGGGTTCGATTCTCGTCTCGGACATGTGTGTGTAGAGTTTGTGCATGTTCTCTCCGTGCCTCAGGGGGTTTTTCTCCGGGTTCTCCGGTTTCCTCTCCCGGTCCAAAAACATGCACGGTAGGTTGATTGGTACCTTGGAAAATTGTCCCTAGTGTATGAATGTGTGTGTGTGTGTGTATATGATGGGTTGGCATTCCATCCAAGGTGTATCCTGCCTTAATGCCCATAGACACCTGATATAGGCACAGACTCCCGGTGACCCGATGGAAGATCGGATATAGCGATAGAAGATGAATGAATGAATGTTATATGACTACAGGCAGCGTTCAAAACCCATTTATCATGTCACAAAGTCTCTTAACATAAATTACTCGTAAACTTTCATGCTTTTCTTAACAAACACCAATTTAATATTTTTGCAATTTCTTTGAAGGAAATGCACTCCCATCTGAATAAAAGAAGTTACATGAATAACCCCCATACATGGATGTCCTAAAATATAAGATAAATTAAATATAATATTATGAAAGCACCTAGACGATATGGGTAAGATGAGTACTGGACTGAGTATGGTTCTTAAGTTTTCATACGATTCTGTAGATAATGAAAAGGTTACATGAAACTCAATATAAATTGTTATTCTCATTTTAACTTTGCACACACAATAGATTATTTTGTATTTGTTGCTAATTGATGATTTTTATTTTCATAACTTCTATTTTTTTCACTGAAATGGAGAATATAAGGATGTACATTTATGATTTTTATTCTGTGGGATCATACCCATCTGGGTATGATGAGGCACAGAAGCAAAATCTATGAAGATATGCCTCAAAATTGACTCTAAATCCTGCTTTCCTGCTCACTGACAGGTTACCTGTTCCTTAAGAAAGACTGCAAATGCTTCAAACTGGAGATTGTGTCCTTTTCTACTGTGACATAAGTAGACCACGCCCCTTTTCACAGTTGTTAACTTGTTTGGGTTTGGTTTGGACATGAAACATAAAATTTCTATTTAATGGAAAGTAACAACATCACGTTTTTTCTTGGAAATGTATGATGTACAGATGTACAGTAGCATACATATGCATACATATACATATGTAGTACCCCTATGTAAATCACATACATAGCAGAGAGAAAAAACGTATTTAAATAGAAATTATTTATTTTTAAAAGTGTAATCTATATTGTGTGGCTGTATTTTATGTATACATAGGTAATATATTTAAACTGTATTTGTGAGCAAGCCAGAGGATGACGATGTCCAGGAAGAAATCTGGAGAGGAACCAGGCCCACAATGAGTCCCTCCCTCTTCTGGGTCCCACCAGGGTGAGAAATCCTGACTTTTCTCCAGTTGTGTAATCTGCAGTGATGAGGGAGTGTAAAAGATGTCCATGATGACAGAATGGTTGTAAAGTTAAGTGTCCCAGCCCCGCCCACTTCTTCCCGCTTCGCCATGCCCACTTTCCCCTACAGAAGAGGAAGAATTTCAGCCAGTGCCCAGCCTCTCATAGAGGAGAACATAGGCGTTATTCGACCTCATCTGCAGCACGGCCTCCTCGGTGGTCTGCATGATGAACTGATCGTTGCAGGTGATCCACTGATACTGATTGCCCCTGGAACAATCACTCACATAATGTCCTGGAAAAGAGACATGGACATAAATATCGATCACAATAAAGCGTCGTTACTAGGGTTGCACAATATATCGGAAAAATCGCGATAACAGTATATGTGATATTTATATCTCTGAGAGTCGCGATAAGTTAAAATTTGTGTTAAGTATTTGTATTGCATGCTTAGTGTTTTCCAAAATTGACCAATCAAATGGGATCTTACTATTGTTATACCCGCCTCCCAAGTAGGACCTGTTATTGGCTAGACCGGGACCGAAGCTGACCCGAGCGGATTAGTGCCCAGGATATAAACATGGCGCGAGTAGAGACGAGTTTGGAAAATGACATAGATTAACTTGTGCCATATAGGAATGGTACTTCTGAAATGTGATTGTTATTTTTATCTGTTTTTAGCCGGTAATGTTGTGACAGGGCCAATTTTTGACTACCGCGGTGGGAAATCACCAACAACCACCGGGGGGGACAAAAACAGAGGGTGATCTCTAGAAACGTATTATTAAATTGATCCTGACAGAAGCATTCAGTGGTGCTGGTGCCTTAAAATAATCTGTTACGTGACTGTATGATGACGGTAAAAGATGATTTCACAACAAAAGACAAACGTTATGTGTTACACAGAATGTCCGACTTCACTGTCCCTCTCAGCTAAGAGAGAAAACATAGCATTTTATGTTTAAAAAAATGAAGAAATGATGCTAAAACATCCTGTTACTCTCTTATCATCCAAGCGTAACGGTGGATTGATTCAAGGATGAGACGGACAACGTAAGCCGATGCTGCCATTTTACTTCCTTTTTCTTCGTGTCAAATGAAAAGTGTAGTCGGATACAATCCCACATAGAATTTCCCGGGTAGATGCAAGTCACAGGAACCTGAGTAAAACCACACATACGTTTCTTTGCGCTGCAACTTCCAGTGCACATTGTGCCGCACTACACTACCCATAATGCATCAACCTCAGAACTACAACATCGGATTATTATCTCAATAATCCGTAACAACATATGTGTTATGAATCTACTGCAAAAAGCAACAATGTCAAGTAACATAAACCATAATAATCTCAGCTCGAACTGTGTATTTCAGTATGATAATTACATATACGGTAGTTTCAAATAAAAATTCATTCATTCATCTTCTAGCCGCTTTATCCGATCTTCACTCGGGTCACGGGGAGTCTGTGTCTATCTCAGGCGTCTATGGGCATTAAGGCAGGATACACCCTGGATGGAATGCCAACCCATCACAGGGCACACACACACACACAATCACACACACCACAAACTAGGGACAATTTTCCAAGGTGCCAATCAACCTAACGTGCATGTTTTTGGACCGGGGGAGGAAACCGGAGAACCCGGAGAAAAACCCCCTGAGGCACGGGGAGAACATGCAAACTCCACACACACATGGCCGAGACGGGAATTGAACCCGGCCCCTGGAGGTGTGAGGCGAACGTGCTAACCACTAAACCACCGTAGCCCCCTAATAAAAATTTTGAAATAAAAATATCGCAAACGATATCATTAGCGCAATATTCACCAACAATATTTTTCCATTATCGTGCAGCCCTAATCCTTATCATCAAATACATTTACATTTGTGGCATTTGGCAGACGCTCTTATCCAGAGCGACTTACAACTGAGCAACTTAGGGTTAAGGGCCTTGCTCAAGGGCCCACTAGTAGTAGCTTGGTGGTGGTGGTGGGGTTTGAACCTGCGATCTTCCGGTCCAGAGTCCAACACCTTAACCACTGGGCTACACACACCTCAAATAGAGATTCAAATGGATCCAAATACTAGAGATTATACTGGATGGATTTGTCTGTGTGTGTGTGTATGTTTTCTATCTTACCTTGACCTACTTCTCTCCCAACATGGCTCAGAACGCTCCTCAGTCTATATGTAGAATTTGATCCACCCTAAAACAAAAAAACAAACCAAAAAAATCCAGATTATATCCAGGGCCACGACTGGAGTGTGTAAAATCCTCCTACTCAACCCTCTTCCCTATTCCTGTCTTTCTCACTTCCTCTTTTCTATCTGTCTGAATCTCTCTCGCCACTTCATTCGGGTCTGTCTTTCTGGCCTCGTCTTTGCTGATCTCTACGTAACGGAGGGAAAAGAAGGAAGGAACGGGGTTATCTCTTACGGAATGACTCTGAATGGGATTTACAGAGACTACAAGCATTAGACTGGGAGGATGAGAACGATGTTCGGGACGTACCTATAGGGATGGGCGTGTGGGATTGATGGAGGAGGTTTACGTGAAGCTTGGTACTGATGTCCACTGCAGTGTGCAGCTTGACAACTGTGCACTGATCCGTCACTTGGAACCTGTTCAGCTGCACGATCAGAAACCTGGAGAGGAAAAGGAATGAGCAGGAATATTCCAGCTGACTGTCACTGCTGCTCTATGAGTGTGTGTATGTGTGTGTGTGTGTGTGTGTGTTACCTTGGAAGAGTGTCATACGCCCATCTAGAGTTGGCATGTTCTCCTCCACACTCCATGCACTTGTTCTCCAACAACGTCGACTTCTACAATACACACATTGTTCATACACACAGGGGTCGCTGATAATACTGTGACACACACACACACACACGTAAGCGGCTACTCACAAGTATGAGGGATTGGACACACTTTTCCACCGACTCGTCCACCAGGGGCACAGACAGGTGATTGAAGACTTCCAGTTTCTTCTGCTGGGATCCACAGCTACAACACACACACAACATGCATGTTCAAACATCACTTCATACACACCTGTAGCACCTCCAAACCCTTCTGCTCAGGTGGGGTATACCTGGTGCACGTTAGAATGTTCCTCATGTTGAACTTGAAATTGGACTTGACTGGACACCGAGGCTCCGCATTCTCTCGCCAACCCAACTTGCTGCCCACCTCCTCGATTTGACTCAAACAGAAGCACAGGAATTCATGGGCATCCTAAACACACACACACACATCAGTAAATCATATCCAGAGTGGTTTTTTTGTATGTTCTTGTGTGTGTGTGTGTGTGTGTGTGTGTGTTTTCTCCAAACTCACATTCTGTTCATCGATGGTGAATTCTGGGTTGATCATCGAGGCTGATGAAATCAGGTCTTTGAGCAACGTATCCTTGTCGATGTCACCTTGATCATCCGAGTCTTTTCTCAACTGCGACAACTCCACGAAACATCTGCAGAAGATCAGGAAAACAATTCCAAGCTCTGTAAATCTTTTCTACCTACTGGATAGTTTTACAGTATTTGGCAGACGCCCTTATCCAGAGTGACTTACAAATGAGCAACGGGTTAAGGGCCTTGCTCAAGGGCCCACTAGTGGTAGCTTGGTGGTTGTGGGGTTTGAACCTGCGATCTTCTGGCCCAGAGGCCAATATCTTACCACTAAGCCACCACCTCCCTGGGATGTTCCCTATGATCCATGTTGGGAATCACTGCTTTCTCAGGCCGTACAGGATCTCTACGATGATTTGCTAAGTGAATCGTGACGGTGATAACAGAGTTGTGTCGAGTCCTGATTACCTGATCAATGTATCGTCTATTTTGGGGAAGGAATTGTCCACCAGGTTGGCGAGCTCTTCACAGAACGTCTCGGCTGTGAACAGACACTGCAGGCTGGCGTTAACGTAGCAGTTGTGTCTGAAATTGGTCAACCTGTGAACACATCCAGATGTTACACACACGTTCAAGATGTACAAAGGAACCAGATTGAAGCAGACGCCAAACCCTGATGCCGTACTACATTCCTATTCCAGTTCCTTTTCAATGCAAATCCACCTACCCGTTACTGGTCATGTACAGGTGTGAGAAGGGGGACAGAATCAGGTTGTACAGATTTCCTGTCCATAAAGATGCAGTCAGACGCTCCCACGTTCTCGTATTGGAACTGAAACGGGGGAAAAGATGAAGTTTAGAGACGGATCTCTGGTGAACACAATGGACTTTCCTTAGCACGTCTGGAACTCACCTGGACTCCGGCTCACTGTTGCCATCCCTGAGGTCCTCGGCAATGTTGTTCCAATTCTGGTAGAACCTGCCAAATCTGGCCGTCCTTCCTAACGGCTTTGCTACCATCCATCCATCCTGCCCATGCACGAGCGTCACCTTTAACTCCTCCATCTGCTCGCCGTTCTCCAGAGAGTCGCTGGCTGGAGTTTCTGAGCTGCAGAGGAAATTAGAAGGAACATTCGGGTGTCCGCATACTTTTGTGTCTGTATCATATATATATATATATATATATATATATATATATATATATATATCTATATATAAGAAGTGTGTGTTTGTCTCATAATTGCGCGTCGTTTAGTATCTCTACAGTATTTATCACATAACACAAACACAACCTGGATTCATTCCACAGCATAGCTGAGGGTTTGATCTCCGTGTAGAAATGCACATGTCTGCAGTGGTCCTCACCTTCCTGTAGATGTCCCAGGTTCAGGAGGAGGAGGTGGAGGAGGTGGAGGAGGAGGAGGAGGCACATTATTCTCCTACACATAAGAAAAATTAAACACACCGATATATACGTTTATAATACACACTCAATGCTGGGTCTGACAACAGAGACATTCCTGATCATCATCATCATCATCATCATCATCATCATCATCAACTCTTCACTGCTTGTGTTCAGCCTGGATACATTCATTAAGAGACAACTTTTGCAATTCGCTTTGTTTTAATGTATTAATGCAGTACGCATTTCTGTACGTTTATATAAAAGAGGCGAAATGAAAAGTACTTTCTTTATTCAGATATAATCAAAATAATCAAATGCCATTGAAAATAAGTTGTAATCAATAAACATTTGTTTTACGGATGCTCCAAGACTTAAATCAATCACCAAAATCTAATGGTAATGGGTGGGACGACGACAACGTGCTTTGTGACATTTTTCTTAGAATCAGCATTGAAATACTTTGTCTTCTTTTGATCAAACAGATCAGAGCAATACGTCATTTAAATCTGTATTTATGCACATTAATAACAATAAAATGCTGTGCTTTTGCAAAATAAATATCATAAATAAAGCAAAATGAATCTTAGTGACTATTTACCTCACAGACATAATAGAAAGATCAAAACTTTACTTGAAAATAAAACATACCACAGAAAGAAATAGTCTTTCATGTGTATAAAAGCAAACAAAGAATAAACAAAGGTTCCATTTGATGATTTACGTCAATTAAAACACCATCGTTACGTTAAAACATGATAATTATCAATTATAAAACATGACAATATAAACTATGATAATTATTAGTGAAACCAAACTCAATATACAGCATGAAGACAAAGTATGCTTGGAAGTATCACTTATAATTATCATACATTTCCATAAAGCACCATATTTATCCATGCACATGCACATTAAACAAGTGTAAAGTATTAATTTAAGGTACATTTAGAACATGTGTGAGTTTGTTGCTACTTTTTACAATACATTTCAAAGTTAAAACTTCTTTACATTAGTAAATAAGTCAATACTTCCACTTTTACTTCCACGTTTACCATCTTTTACAACAGGAGTATCTGTATTTTTCATGTATGTAAAAGATTTGTGTACTTTTTTGGAGACATGGGATCGTTTAATTTGCAATAACGAACATTTACAGCGATGTGTGAATAATAAGAGGTAAAAAAAAGTTACCTTTGACAATAATTCGTGATAGCAGATCATTCTGAAGGTCGCTTTTGAAAGGCGGTGATGTTTAATCTCCAAGAGATGTTAATATGCGCACGTCAATCTCGGTAATGAGTACCGCGACAAGCGCGCCAAAAAATTTGGCAACAGAGGCTGTCTGTGTGACGTCTCCACAGGCTCTATTGTGACGTCACTGAACACCCGCGAACACGCGCAGGCCAGCTGGTGGAACTTCTATCGCGCATGCGCACACACGGTGCTTAGCCACCAGCTCACAGACACTATAAATAAATAAATATTTATTTATTTAGTATTGGATCGATTGGTTACTGTTAGATAATGTGTTGTCGATAATAGTTGCTTTCAATCAAACCACCTGACCACTGACGTCACCGATTTAGAGTGGGTTTTGATTCTGCAGGAAAGTGATGTGTCGTGGGGCTTTTCCTAAAGGGGCCACGACCCGTTTGTGTGTTGCGATGAATTTCGCTATAAAATGACTTATTTAAATAAGAAATGTACTTATTTTGCGCGGATTTGAGGGACGAGGGTGAAGGACATTCAAGGTGTCCAAAACATGTTCAAATTTGATCAGATTATTTATTATGATTATTTGATCAGATATGGAAAGATACAGCCGGCTGGGTCGTCTCAAGTCCTCATCAGGCAACGACTCCAGCATAAAAAACAGTAATATATATATATATATATATATATATATATATATATATATATATATATATATATATATATATATATATATATATATATATATATCTATATATTATTATAAGATATGATATATGTGTCGTCGTTCTCTCTTCAGTTGGTTCCACCCCTTTTACTTTGCTCTCATCTGACTCCATCTCACTCAAGTACACAGCCTGTGGGTAGAGTGAAACACCCACCACACACACACACACACACACCACACACACACACACACACAACAGAACTTCCCCCTCCCTTCTGCCGTTTCGTAAATCATGACATTTTATTTAAAATCAAATAAGCATAACTATCTCTTCTCACAAATGTACTCTTTGTTCAAGCTGTACTCAGCTGTGACCTCGACTTCTGCAAAAACAAGTTATCCAGCTCACACTCCCTGAAACAGGAAAACTCCCTACTTCTCTCCGTCTCTGCAAACCTTTAATATTCAGCCTTAACCATATGGCAGTTTAAACATAAGTCAAGCATTAAACATTCTTAATGTGTAGATTCTCACTCCAGTTATTGCATTATAAATCAAGTATGTAAATGAGCATTATGCAAAGAACACATCTATTAAAATCATAACAAAAGCAAATAAAACCCTTCCTGGGAGAGTCCAGTTTCGAGGTAAAAATACATGTTTAAAAAAATACATTGAGTGATTTTATTGTGGTGTTGACATCGCTGTTATTGTGTAAATACTATTTTAGGACACTCGTCTTTGCGGATATTCATGTAACTTCTTGCGTTTCCTTTATCGGTGTAACTTTTGGCTGCAAAAATATTCAATTGGTGTTTGTAAAGAAAAGCAAGAAAGTTTACGAGTAATTCATGTTGAGAGATTTTTGTGATATGATAAATGGGTTTTGAACTCTGTGTGTACTAATATAACATCATCATCATCATTCATCTTCTATCTTCTACCGCTTTATCCGATCTTCCCTCGGGTCACGGGGAGTTTTCAGACGTCTATGGGCTTTAAGGCAGGATACACCCTGGATGGAATGCCAACCCATCGCACACACTCACATTCACATTCATACACTAGGGACAATTTACAAGGAGCCAATCAACCTACCGTGCGTGTTTTTGGACCGGAGAGAAACCCCCTGAGGTACGGGGAGAATAAACTCAACACACACACACATGGCCGAGACGGGACTCGAAACCGAATCCTGGCGGTGTGAGGCGAACGTGCTCACCACTAAGCCACCGTGATCTCCTAATATAACATTGTGAAATGAAAATAAGATGCACATTCATAAAATGCAATAAAGGTTTTGTTTTTTAGCCTCTATTCTATTTCTTGTAGTGCACTTTCAATCACTGTTCAGCAGTCAGAATAAATAACCCCAAATGTGTTTTTGTACAAAACACTTTCTACATAACGCCCGGACACAAAGTGCATTTCAAATTATACTAATTTGTATAATTACACATCATTACACATCACATTCGAATTTTTCGTTCGTGTGTGTTTCTTTGATTTCATTGTATTAAAATATTCACTAAAAATCATTAAAAATATAACTGGATTAATTAAACAGATTCCATTTTTTAGAGTCATGTTTTCTATTTGTTTATTTACGAAAACAATAATATAATATATATATATATATATATATATATATATATATATATATATATATATATATATATATATATATATATACATGTATTCATAATGACATTTATGTCTCAGTCAATTTGGTCCTTCATGTTAAAGGGTTTTGTCGCTTTGGTCTGCTGCGTGTCTGCACTTGATTCGGTAATTTTCTGCCCTCTTGTGGTCAAAATATGTAACTGTGTAATAAATCAACGGAAGAGGGAAAGGGGAAAGGGGCGTGGCCGAATGTTATTACTGAGCAGAAACGAAAGTTAAGTGTGAACACGTTTGAAGATCCGGATTCAGCACGTTACAGCAGGACACAATCTCCAGTTTGAAGCTTTTACACTCTTTCTTCAAGGAAGTGAAGCTACAACAGGTAAACTGTCAGTGAGCAGGAAATCAGGGAGAGGAAAGAAAAAGAAGTGAGAGAAGGAATAAAAATCAGATGTTCAGTGTACAGTATAAAGGGTTTAATCTATATTACACTTTATGTCACACTGAGCAGCAATGAGGAAGTAAAATTCCTGTTTCTGTTTCAATTCTAGTGACGTATTTCATGTCTGTATGATACAGAATGTTATATTGATACTGCATTATAATATTTTCTCTCTGTAATATATTTGAAACCAGGACGAACTTTTCCAGTCTCTAGTTTACTTTTTGCAAGCGAGTGTTCACTATTTATGAATAAATGTATAAATCTCACTCACTGCTTTACAAGCATTTAATCCTTCAAACCAAATCAACCTGTCTTTCTGGTCTAGCCAGTTCGAGTGAAGGAAATTCCAAAGCTTGTTTTCTCTATTCAAAAAACTTCTTCAACACACAGATTCCTTACAACACACACACACACACACACACACACACACACACACACACACCCCCACACACACACACACTTATACTCTACTGATCCCTTTAATTCCCTAATGTTGTTTTTCACAGAGAAGATTCACAATATCCTCCGACACTTAAACTCTGTTTCTTCACCATTTATTCATCCACAAATACCCACTCTTTATCTTTTCTAGCCTTTAACTACCGACATCTCGGTTATTTCAGACTTCATCCAGAACTCTAAGCCCTCCACATGCCGGCTCGATTTCCTCCTCACTGTCTTAATCAAATCCAGTCTCTCCTCTCTATTCCCTCTTGACTGGATTTGGGTCTCGGAGTTAAAGTGAAGTGAAAATTTCATTCTGATGGTGATGGACTGCGAGAGGAAGAGAACCACAATCAGCACTTTTATCAGCCTGGTGTATAGTCAGAACATTGTACTGGTGAAGAGAAACAGTTACACTGGTGTCACTCTTAAGAACAAACTGAATAGAAGGTTAATTAACACATTGTGTAGAGGAAAGGGACTGACCTCATTACATAGTTATATTATGTAGACATTTGGGATTATGGGGACAGGACAGGTGTAAAATGTTGTGTGGTCTAAATTCAGTCTCATTGTATCTCCTGTATCAGCCATGGCTTCCTCCAGCGGTGTTCTGTGTGAAGATCAGTTCCAGTGCTGCATCTGTCTGGATGTGTTCACTGATCCAGTCTCTACTCCATGTGGACACAACTTCTGTATGATCTGTCTCCAAGAATTCTGGGACAGCAGTTCACAATGCCAGTGTCCAGTGTGTAAGACTCATTTTTCCAGGAGGCCTGAGTTATGTGTAAATACGTTCATCTCTGAACTCGCTGCTCCATTTAAGAAGAACATTCAGGTGAAATCCACCAGATCTGCAGTAAAACCCTCCCAGTCTCAGGTGTTCTGTGAGGCCTGCTGTGAAAAGAAGTGTGTAGCCGTGAAGTCCTGCCTGATCTGTATGGCCTCTTACTGCAAGACTCACCTGGAACCTCATGAGAGAGTTTCTTCATTAAAGAAGCACAAACTGATGGAGCCTGTGGAGAACCTGGAGGACTACATCTGCCAGAAACATGAGAGACCCCTGGAGCTGTTCTGTAGAGATGACCAGACGTGTGTGTGTCAGTTCTGTACTGAAGGAGAACACAAAAGCCACAAAACTGTTCCTATAGAGGAGGAGATTGTTGAGAAGAAGGTGAGAGACTGAACATTTATGATGGATAATGTTTGTAGATCAGAAATATCACCTCTGTCTTATGAGATAACACACGATGCATATTTTTCTCAGAATGAACTGGGAAAGACTCGAGCAGAAGTTCAGCAGAAGATCCAGGAGAGACTGAAGAAGATTGAGGAAATCAAACACTCTGTAGAAGTCAATAAAGTGAGTGTCTTACAGTAACTCACCTCCAGAATAACTCCTTTCTACAACACATTAGGAGAATCATGATATCTTCATGTGAAATGAGTGATCTCGATTTGTCTCCTGTAAGAGAAACACAGAGAAGGAGAAAGCAGATGTTGTGGAGATGTTCAGTGCTCTGATACGCTGCATTGAGAAGAACCATGCTGAGCTGCTTAAGGTGATGGAGGAGAATCAGAAAGCAGCAGAGAGGAAGGCTGAAGAGTTCATTAAAGATCTGGAGCAGGAAATCACTGATCTAAAGAGGAGAAACACTGATCTGGAGCAGCTCTTCCACACTGAGGATCACCTCCACCTCCTACAGGTCAGAGTTTCTCAATAGCAATGCAGTACATGACAGGACATGACAGGACAGCAGTCCCCATGCTGAGGGATTTCTCCTCTCTCCTGCTGTACTATAGATTTCCCCGTCATTGTGCAGATCTACACACATCCAAGACTGGACTCCCATCACCATCAACTCTCATCTGTGTGTGGAGACTCTGAGGAGAACTCTGGATCAGATTCAGAAGACTCTCACTCAGGAAATGGAGAAGACTAGGGAAAAAGGTCAGTGTTTACTGCATGCTTGGATTTAGAAGATTCATTTTAAGTAATAATTACATTTTGCTGAAATTTATAAAGATCAGAAAAGAGATTTTTTTAAAATAAATTCGTGTGTGTGTTTTTGTTCATTTTTCCAGTATTTTGATGTTATTTTTAATCGAACATTTATTCTCATTGTAAAATTGTCCAAAACTATTTTCCAAACAGAACTGAAGAGAATTCAACAATATGCAGGTTTGTGATCTCTTACTGATCACATGACTATATCTATATATCTTCGCTCTTACACACTGTGTGATGATAAAACTGATGTACGCTGTGTTTCTGTCTCTCAGTGGACGTGACTCTGGATCCTGTTACAGCGAGTCCTTATCTGGTCCTGTCTGATGATGGAAAACAGGTTTACTATAAAGAGAGAAGACAGAATCTCCCTGATAATCCAGAGAGGTTTAATAATTATTGTATTGTTTTGGGAAAGGAGGGATTCTCCTCAGGGAGATTTTACTATGAGGTGCAGGTTAAAGGGAACAATGAGTGGTATTTAGGAGTGGTCAGAGAGTCTATTAACAGGAAAGGGAAGATTTCACTCAGACCTAAAGATGGATCCTGGTGTGTGTTTCTGAGAAATAAAACTGGATATACAGCCTGTGAATCTCCTGCTGTCTCCCTCTCCATGAATCAGGTTCCTCAGAAGGTGGGAGTGTTTGTGGATTATGAGGAGGGTCTGGTCTCCTTCTATGATGTTGATACAAAATCTCATATCTACTCTTTCACTGCTCAGACTTTCACTGAGAAACTTTATCCATATTTCAGTCCCTGCTTTATTGATGGAGGTAAAAATGTATTGCCACTCATCATCTGTCCTGTTCATCACATCTAATGCAAAATTTCTCTTGATTATAAACCTCTGTTGCTTTTTGCTGTAAAAATCATCTTGTAATTTTTTAAAGATTATAAATATGTGTCTTCAAATTGCATAAAATTTATAATCAAAAACTAAAATATTTAAATTGTTTAAAATTATTAATATGAATAGAATTGTTTTAAATACAGTTAGCAGGGCTCACTGACATTCATAGGATTGAATTATTTTCTGAAATCCAAATTCTCTGTTTCTCTCCGGACAGAACACAATATATTAAAGCAAAATGACTAATAAAAAAAGAATGTGTTTTTCTAAATGTACTTCTTTTCTGAAGCCACACATTTATTTTATTGCAGTCCACACCACATTTATCCACCAGAAGCAGATGAAAAATGAACTGAATCAGTATAAAAGCACGCATTTTATTACACAGATGGAGAAAGTATAAAACGCTGTAGTTCACTGGGGGATTTGTCTCCATCTCCTGGGTAAAGTGTGTAATAACAACATGAGAAAAAGGTGAGTGCATCTGTTATAACGTCATTATTCTGAAACGAAACTCGAACTCGACACTGAGTCATATGCAAACTCAGATCCATTCAGCACCCAACCATCAACCTGAAGTGAGGGATTAAAGCCACTGCAGGAGAACAGAAAAATAAGAGAAAAAGGAGCAGAACGAGTGGAAACAAGAGGGAACGCCAAATAGAAATGAGTAAGTAAAGCTACACAAAAGACTCTTTCCTGTTTACATTTGCATTACAACATGTTTGTTTTTCATGTTAAAATGTGGACATTTGCTGTGTTACTGGAGATCATTCCACACAGGAGTTTGAGGAACTATTCATAATGTGTAATGTAAAAGTAATTACTGTTGATATTAATTACAGTCCAAATCTATCTTTATACATCTTAAGTGTAACTCTTTTGTCCAGTAACTTCATGGATCTTTAAACTGTTCATGCCATCTTCAGCAGCAGTGAGTGTTCTCCATGAGAGGGCTGAAGATTCCCAGAGTTCACCCAGGCTCAGATAATCACACCCCTGTTTAGAAACAGTTCACCTGTGTAGTGAAGACGGATGTTTGGTAGTGAAGGCCTATGTTCATATTCTTGATACAGTCCAAATACACTGGTGTTTCATTGCCGTCCTCTAAACTGAAACATCTTACAGCAACTATGAAGGACCTGCTTTAGTGGTTCATTCAGGCTGGAGCTGTAGATGTTCTACTGACTGTTCAGAGATCTGTTTGATCAGTTTCAGGCATCTGCTCTTTTAATATGATTCCAGAATTACACTGAAACATTAAAATAATGCTGGAGAAAAACAGACTGATAAAACAATATGCAGCATACAGTAAAATAACATCTACAAGAAGTTTGTCCTTCAGGTTCTGTGCTCTTTCCCTTCATGTAGACACCCTCAGTGTTATCAGAATGTACTGGAAACAGCAAAGAACATTAACCCTCACAGTGCTGCTTGCCTTCTCCAGTGTGAATTGGATTCATGCACATGATGATTCGTTGACAATCTTTCTAGTAACCCAGGTCAATTTTCCTGCCTCTATGATATTTACTGTCTGCTAAAAGCAGTGAATGAAAAACATCTTGACCTGCTGCTGCACATTTGTTTATGTAAATATTTTACCTGATTTAGAGTGAAGGACGTGTAGAAAATATCAGAGATAGAAGAAGCTCATTTCAGACACTGATCATTAAAGACATTATATTGTCTTTTTATTTATTATTATTAATTTATAAAGAATATGTACAATCATCTGAATAAATGTTTATTGTATCTCCTGTATCAGATATGGCTTCCTCCAGCGGTGTTCTGTGTGAAGATCAGCTCCAGTGCTCCCTCTGTCTGAATGTGTTTACTGATCCGGTCTCTACTCCATGTGGACACAACTTCTGTATGATCTGTCTATGTGAATTCTGGAACAGCAGTTTACAATGCCAGTGTCCAGTGTGTCAGGAGGAATTCTCCAGACGTCCTGATCTACGTGTGAATAAGTTCATCTCTGCACTTTCTACTTCAGTTAAGAAGTCCAGAAGATCTGCAGTTCAGCTTCCATCCAAGAATAAGAAGGTTCTGTGTGATTCCTGCATTGAGGAGAAACTGGAGGCTCTAAAGTCCTGCCTGCACTGTGGACTTTCTCTCTGTAAGACTCATATAAAGCCTCATAAAACCACAGAGAAACTCATGAAGCACAAACTGATGGAGCCTGTGGAGAACCTGGAGGACTACATCTGCCAGAAACATGAGAGACCCCTGGAGCTCTTCTGTAGAGACGACCAGATGTGTGTGTGTCAGTACTGTACTGAAGGAGAACACAAAAGCCACAACACTGTTCCTATAGAGGAGGAGATTGTTGAGAAGAAGGTGAGAGACTGAACATTTATGATGATAATGTTTGTAGATCAGAAATATCACCTCTGTCTTATGAGATAACACACGATGCATATTTTTCTCAGAATTAACTGGGAAAGACTCGAGCAGAAGTTCAGCGTAAGATCAAGGAGAGACTGAAGAAGATTGAGGACATCAAACACTCTGTCGAAGTCAATAAAGTGAGTGTCTTACAGTAACTCACCTCCAGAATAACTCCTTTCTACAACACATTAGGAGAATCATGATATCTTCATGTGAAATGATTGATCTCGATTTGTCTCCTGTAAGAGAAACACAGAGAAGGAGAAAGCAGATGTTGTGGAGATGTTCAGTGCTCTGATACGCTGCATTGAGAGGAACCAGGCTGAGCTGCTTAAGGTGATGGAGGAGAAGCAGGCGCAGCAGAGAGGAAGGCTGAAGAGTTGATTAAAGATCTGGAGCAGGAAATCACTGAGCTAAAGAGGAGAAACACAGATCTGGAGCAGCTCTTGCACACTGAGGATCACCTCCACCTCCTACAGGTCAGAGTTCCTCTGTTTCTCAATAGCAGTACATGACAGGACAGCAGTCCCCATGCTGAGGGATTTCTCCTCTCTTCTGCTGTACTGTAGATTTCCCCGTCACTGTGCAGATCTCCACACATCCAGGACTGGACTCCCATCACCATCAACTCTCATCTGTGTGTGGAGACTCTGAGGAGAACTCTGGATCAGCTTCAGGAGACTCTCTCTCAGGGGATGGAGAATACCCCTGAAATTAGTAAGTGGTTAATGATCTGGAAGAACTTGTTTGATCTCAGAACAAAAATGTCCATCCATCCATCTTCTACCGCGTATCCGGGACTGAGTCCCCGGGGCAACAGTCTAAGTAGAGATTCCCAGACTTCCCTCTCTCTAGCTACTTCCTCTAGCTCCTCCAGTGGTACACCGAGTCGTTCCCAGGACAGTTGAAAGGCATAGTCCCTCCACAGAGTCCTGGGTCTTCCCTGAGGCCTCTTCCCAGTGGGACATGCCCGAAACACTTCCCCTGGAAGGCACCCAGAAGGTATCCAATATAGATGCCCACACCACACCAGCTGGCCCCTCTCCATGTAGAAGAGCAGTGGATCTAATCTGAGCTCCTCTTGAGTGACTGAGCCTCTTACCCTATCTCTAAGGGAGCACCCAGCCAAACGGCGAAGGAAGCTCATTTCAGCCGTCTGTGTCCGGGATCTTGCCTTTTCGGTCTTGATCCAAAGCTCATGGTCATAGGTGAGAGTAGGAACGTAGATCGACCACTTTGCCTTGTGGCTCCTTCTTCACCACGATGGACGGGTCGATCTCCCGTTCCATGCTCCCCTCACTTGTGAACAAGACCCAAAGATACTTGAACACCTCCACTTGGGGGTGGAGCTCTCCGCCAACCTGAAGTGGGCAAACCACCTTCAGCTGAGGACCGTGGCTTCAGATTTGGAGGTGCTGATTTTCATCCCAGCTGCTTCACAGTCAGCTGCAAACCTTCCCAGTGCATGCTGAAGGTCTTACAACATGCACCGGAAACAAGTCTGACTTACTGCCAGCAATGCGAAACAAACTCCAGCTCTATGTATACAGGGACCAAGTGGCTCTCAACAGAGTACCATGGACCCCATACTCCCGGAGCACCCCCCACAGAGTGCAGCGAAGGATATGGTCAAATGCCTTCTCCAAATCCACAAAGCACATGTGCACTGGTTGGACAGCCCCTCAACATCCAGAGACTTCAGGTACTCAGGGCAGATCTCATCCACCCCCGGTGCTCTGCCACCAAGAAGCTTCTCATCTACCTCAGTGACTTCAGCTTGACTGATGTATGATTCCACCTCTGAGCCTGTGGCCTCTGCTTCCTCATCTGAAGGCATGATTCTGGGGTTGCGGATATCTTGAAAGTATTCCTTTCACCGTCTGATGATGTCTCCAGATGAAGTCAACAACTCCTGACCTCCACTGTAAACAGTTTTGGCAGGGCACTGCTTCCCTCTCCTGATATGCTGGATGGTTTGCCAGAACTTCTTTGAGGCCGACGGGTAATCCCTATCCATGGCCTCTCCGAACTCCCCCGATAACCTAGATTCTGCCCCCACAACCACCCGGGCATCAGCCCGCTTGACCTGACAGTACCCATCAGCTGCCTCAGGAGGTGTTTGTTTGGGTCTGTCCAGCCTCCTTCCTCACCATCCAACCATCCTCACCAAGGTGGTGATCAGTTGACAGTTTCGCACCTCTCTTCACCTGAGTGTCAGACAGAGGTCAGATGAAACAACCAAGAGGTCTCGGGCCTAGGGTGTCCTTGTACCCTGTGTACTGATGGACACGCTTGTGCTTGACCATGGTGTTTGTTATGGACAAACTATGGCTAGCAACAGAAGTCCAATAACAGAGCACCACTCTGGGTTCAAGATCAGGGGGGCCGTTCCTCCCAATCACGCCCCTCCAAGGTATCACTGTCATTGCCCACGTGGGCATTGAAGTCCCCCAGTAGAACAATGGAGTGGGGAAGGTGTCCCCACATCGCTCATTTGGTCTGAGCCCGGCCGAGCCCGGCCGAGCCCGATGGGGCTTTCGCTTTCGAGCATGGCTCGGGCATGGCTCCAGGGTGGGGCCCCGGCTGCGACATACCGGGTGACATCACAGTCCTTGATTTGAATTCTTTCACGTGGAATCTAGAGCCGCTCTTCGACTGAGCAGTCCCCTAGGACCTGTTTGCCTTTGGAGACCCTACCAGGGGCATATAGCCAACATAGCTCCTAGGATCATCCGGTTGCTCAAACCCCTCCACCACGATAAGGTGGCAGTTCAAGGAGAGGAGAACAGAAATGTGTTTTTTATGAATCTATGTTTGTCTTTTTGCTTATTGTTCTAGTATTGTGATGTAATTTCTAATAATCAAGCATTTAATCACAACTGTAAAATTGTCCAAAATTATTTTCCAAACAGAACTGAAGAGAATTCAACAATATGCAGGTTTGTGATCTCTTACTGATCACATGACTATATCTATATCTCTTCACTCTTACACACTGTGTGATGATAAAACTGATGTACGCTGTGTTTCTGTCTCTCAGTGGACGTGACTCTGGATCCTGATACAGCAAATCCTTATCTGGTCCTGTCTGATGATGGAAAAAGAGTTACATGTAGAGACAAACGAAAGAATGTCCCTGATAATCCAGAGAGATTTGATAAATGCCCCTGTGTTTTGGGAAAGGAGGGATTCTCCTCGGGGAGATTTTACTATGAGGTGCAGGTTAAAGGGAACAATGAGTGGGATTTAGGAGTGGTCAGAGAGTCTATTAACAGAAAAAGGAAAATTACACCCAGACCTAAAGATGGAGTCTGGTGTGTTGTTCTGAGGAATAAAACTGAATATAAAGCCTGTGCTTCTCCTGCTGTCTCCCTCTCCATGAATCAGGTTCCTCAGAAGGTGGGCGTGTTTGTGGATTATGAGGAGGGTCTGGTCTCCTTCTATGATGTTGATGCAAAATCTCATATCTACTCTTTCACTGCTCAGACTTTCACTGAGAAACTTTATCCATATTTCTGTCCCTGCATTAATGATGGAGGTGAAAATTCAGCCCCAATGATTGTCCTTTTCTGTAAATCTAAACGAATGTAAAATGTTTTGAATTTCGCGTCCCTTCCGTGCTCTTACAAATTTCTTCAATTCATTGACGTCAATTACTGTAATAATATTTCGTCTCAATGTGTGCAAGTTTAAGAAATGATTCCTGGTTCACTTTCGAGTTCTTTATGTTCCTGTCTGCCTGACCTTGTGTTTAAATATTCATTAAATAATCCTAACCTTCAATATTTATTGTCCATTTAAACATTCAACCTTCGGTCAAACATATGTGCTGGAAACCTGGACAAACTATCAGCATTAATATTTTCACATCAAGGTCAATTCTTGCTCTTCATTGCTCCATGGCTGCACTTCCTGCTCTCTGCAGGAGGGCAACAACAGACAGCCAAAGTCTGGTAGTCTTTAAATTTATCTGCGAGGGCCCATTTTAAGGGCAAAAGCTGCAACATAGGAATCCATATCTTATAATAAATGGTGGATCACACATATACTAGAAACCCACATCCCAGAAATGGCATAGCCCGTTTCCACACTCTCTGCTCCATAGGAAAGAGAAACACTTAACTGCGCCCTGAAACAAAGCAGCCTAGATTGATGAAATCACATTCATTTATATAATTTAAGGATTAGTGGAGAACCCATGTTTTACTATAACAACGCCTCTCTCAGCACGCTGGTTGTCTACCACTTCAAAGTCCAATACTGCATACCTAACATACGGAATCACCATCCTATTTGCAGCTATGAGACATAATAAGGGGGCGTGACCCAATTTATAGGTAAGAAACTTCTCATCCAGCTGAGCTGTTTAGAGGCTATTCAAGAAGAACAGATCCTGCTGTGCCTTCTTACACATAACTGAAGTGTTCTGGTGGCAGGAAAGGTCCTCAGAGATGTGAACTCCCAGAAACTCAAAGCTGGAGATTTCCAAAAATCCACAATGAGCTCTTTAGTCTTCATGGCATTGAGGGTCTTCGGATCTCCTCCCTGTAGGCTGATTCATCGTCGTTGCTGATCTGGCCGACCACAGTGGTGTGATCGGTATACTTGATGAAGATGTTAGAGATATGCAGAGGACCGCAGTCATGGGTTAACAGAGAGTAGAACAGTGGGCTCATAACACAGCCTTGTGGGATGTCGGTGTTCAGAATGAGGGTTGAAGATAAGTGTTTTCCCAGAATAAAAGTTTGAGGATGGAACTGCAGCTCTTGTGTCAGCCCATCCATCTTTGAAAGAGCTTGGTTCAGGCACTAGATATGCTGGATAGCAGACAAAGCTTAAAGAATAAACTTTGTAACTACTGAACAACACTGAGATATCTTGGATGCCTATAAGTATCAGTACATGCGTTATAAACAAATTTAATGATAGATGCAGTCCTGCTTAGGGTCATAAAAAAAGAAAAAAATATGAAGTAGAAGTCATCTTTGATCACAGAAGGTGAGAAGTGGTTTGAGATGCACCCAAACATGGTTTGAGATGCTTGTATATAACCCATAAAAATATTTGCTCTCTTTCAGCATTACACAAGCTTGTATTGCTAGTTGCTTTAATTGGAGTTTTTAATGACTTAATTTGTTTAAGTTTGATCATTCCCAATGAAGTATGCAAAACTAAACATAAATGAAAACATTGAATCAACGTATGAGGTTTTTTAATCCATCATTTTGTTTTGTGTTTGTGTGTTTTCCTTTTATTAAAACTTTCACTGTACTAGAAATCATTAGAAATATATAGCTGGACAGTTTAGAGTTAATTGTTTTCTATTTATTCATGAATTTAAAAATAAAATATAAATTATGTCACATTTATTTGAATATCATACAACTATGATGTATATTTCCCGTGACCCGAGGGAAGATGGATATAGCGGTAGAAGATGAATGAATATATCCGACATCATAAAGTGCTTGGGCACCTCTGGTCTGATGCGTCTCTGTACGTGCTTCTGCCGCCTTGTGGTCAAAATGTGTAACTGTGTAATGTCAATGGAAGAGAGGGGTTGTTACGTCATGAGCAGAAACGAAAGTTAAGTGTGAACGCGTTTGAAGATCAGGATTCAGCACGTCGCAGCAGGACACAATCTCCAGTTTAAAGCGTTTACAGTCTTTCTATAATGTGTAAAATGATTCAAATAATGAAAATTAGTTTTAAATTAGTTTTAAATTAGTTCAGCAGAGATAATAAGATAATCATAATTCTATCAACTCCATATTCCATATTTCGTGTTCTCTATTATGTAGCTTCACTCGGTATAGAGTTCGCACTGAAAGGATCATCACACATGCATGTTTTACACTTAATTACACTTGATTTTTAATTTATAATTAACATGGTGTGGGGCAGACAAGGACAGCACAAGAGTCAGCCAAAGAGACAGATGTGACCCAGGGGCTGTAAAGATGTCCAAATACAATCAAGGGATTATATATCATTACATGCATCTTGTAAAAAAGTCACAATAGTAAATTATGTTATTATGTATTTTATTCAATTTACTGTTTATGGAAGATGTGTTTTTGTCTCTTGTATCAGTTAAGGTCTTCAGTAAATAAGTCCCTACTTTATATGTGTTTGTGTGTGTGTGTGTGTGTGTGTGTGTGTGTGTGTGTGTGTGTGTGTGTGTGTGTGTGTGTGTGTGTGTGTGTGTGTGTGTGTGTGTGTGTGTGTGTGTGTGTGTGTGTGTGTGAGAGAGAGAGAGAGAGAGAGAGAGGATGTATTTGTATATGATGTATTTTATGTCTGGACATAACATAACATAATGAATCAAAATAAATGACTTAAATTCATTAAATGATGAAAAATGTATATCTTAAAAAATAGAAAAGCGCGGATTTAATTACAGAGATGGAGAAAGTATACAATGCTGTAGTTCACTGGGGGATTTGTCTCCATCTCCTGGTTAAAGTATGTAATAACAACATAAGAAAAAAGCGGGTATGGGTGCACCTGTGATAACGTCATTTTTCTGAAACGAAACTCGAACTCGACATTATATGCAAAATCATTCAGCACCCAACCTCCAACCTGAAGTGAGGGATTAAAGCCACTGCAGGCGAACAGAAAAAGAAGAGAAAGAGGAGCAGAAAGAGTGGAAACAAGAGCGAACGCCAAATAGAAATGAGTAAGTAGAGCTACACAAAACACTCTTTCCTGTTTGTTTTTCAGGGTGAAGGTAGGGAAGGTGGGGTGTGTTATTGGAAATTATTTCACAAAGTTTTGAGGAACTGTTCAGAATCGGTAATTAATGATGAATGATGTCCTTCAGCAGAGACTAAAGTTATGTGTGAAGCTGCTTTATATATTAAACACTGGAGAAAAACTGACTTATAAAACAATATGCAGCATACAGTAAAAGAACATCTACAAGAAGTTTGTCCTTCAGGTTCTGTGCTCTTTCCCTTCATGTAGACTCACTCAGTGTTATCTGTGATATGGAAAAGTCTGAAATGTACAGAATGTACTGGAAACAGCAAAGAACATCAAAGGGAGAGGGTAGCTCAGTGGTCTAAAGCGCTTGATTGATGATTGGAAGGTCCGGGTTCGAGTCCCTGTATGACCAAGCTGCCGCCCTTGGGTCCTTGAATAAGACCCTTAACTCTCTGTGCTCCAGGGGTGCCATATAATAACTTACCCTGCGCTCTGACCCCAGCTACCAACAACAACCTGGGATATGCGAAGAAAGAATTCCACTGTGCTTTAATATATATGTGACAAATAAAGTCTATTCTATTGATTAACCCTCACAGTGCTGCTTGCCTTCTCCAGTGTAATTGGATTCATGCACATGGTGATGTTTGGTCCAGATTCCACAAATGGTTATCAGTTGACAAGCTTTCTATTAACCCTGGTCCATTTCCTGTCTCTATGAGATTTACTGTCCGCTAAAAGCAGTGAATGAAAAACATCTTCACCTGCTGCTGCACATTTGTTTATGTAAATATTTTACCTGATTTAGAGTGAAGGACGTGTAGAAAATATAAGATGTAGAAGAAGCTCATTTCAGACACTGACCATTACTGACATTATATTGTCTTTTTATTTATTATTATTAATCAATGAGGAATGTGTAAAATGGTTTAAATTCAGTCTTCTTGTATCTACTGTATCAGCCATGGCTTCCTCCAGCCGTGTTCTGTGTGAAGATCCTGTGAAATCTGCAGTAAACCACGTCCGATCTCAGGTGTTCTGTGAGGCCTGCTGTGAAAAGAAGTGTGTAGCCGTGAGGTCCTGCCTGATCTGTAAGACCTCTTTCTGCAAGACTCACCTGGAACCTCATGAGAGAGTTTCTTCATTAAAGAAGCACAAACTGATAGAGCCTGTGGAGAACCTGGAGGACTACATCTGCCAGAAACATGAGAGACCCCTGGAGCTGTTCTGTAGAGACGACCAGACGTGTGTGTGTCAGTTCTGTACTGAGACAGAACACAAAAGCCACAACACTGTTCCTATAGAGGAGGAGATTGTTGAGAAGAAGGTGAGAGACTGAACATTTATGATGGATAATGTTTGTAGATCAGAAATATCACCTCTGTCTTATGAGATAACACATGATGCATATTTTTCTCAGAATGAACTGAGAAAGACTCGAGCAGAAGTTCAGTGTAAGATCAAGGAGAGACTGAAGAAGATTGAGGAAATCAAACACTCTGTAGAAGTCAATAAAGTGAGTGTCTTACAGTAACTCACCTCCAGAATAACTCCTTTCTACAACACATTAGGAGAATCATGATGAATCTTCATGTGAAATGATTGATCTCGATTTGTCTCCTGTAAGAGAAACACAGAGAAGGAGAAAGCAGATGTTGTGGAGATGTTCAGTGCTCTGATACGCTGCATTGAGAGAAACCAGGCTGAGCTGCTTAAGGTGATGGAGGAGAAGCAGAACGCAGCAGAGAGGAAGGCTGAAGAGTTGATTAAAGATCTGGAGCAGGAAATCACTGAGCTAAAGAGGAGAAACACTGATCTGGAGCAGCTCTTCCACACTGAGGATCACCTCCACCTCCTACAGGTCAGAGTTCCTCTGTTCCTCAATAGCAATGCAGCACATGACAGGACAGCAGTCCCCATGCTGAGGGATTTCTCCTCTCTCTTGTTGTACTGTAGATTTCCCCGTCACTGTGCAGATCTCCACACATCCAGGACTGGACTCCCATCACCATCAACTCTCATCTGTGTGTGGAGACTCTGAGAAGAACTTTGGATCAGCTTCAGGAGACTCTCAATCAGGGAATGGAGAAGATTTCTGAAATTAGTAAGTGGTTAATGATCTGGTAGAACTTGTTTGGTCTGAGAACAGTAATGTCCATCCATCCACTTCCTCTAGCACCTCCAAGGGGACAGCGAGGTGTTCCCAGGAAAGTCAAGAGACATAGTCCCTCTACTGTTTCCTGGGTCCTCCCCCAGGCCTCGGGGGTCCTGGTGGGACATGCCCAAAATGCCTTGACTGGAAGACGCTCAGGAGGCATCCAAAATAGATGCTCGAGCTACGCCAGCTGGCTCCTCTCCATGTGGACCAGCAGTGGATCTACTTGTGGTGGTGACTGAGCTTCTCACCTTATCTCTAAGAGAGCGCCCAGCCAAACGGCAAAGTAAACTCGTTCTTTTCGCTGCCTGTGTCCAGGATATTGCCTTTTTGGTCATTATCCAAAGCTCATGGCCATAGGTGAGAGTAGGAGCGTAGATCGACCAGTAAATTGAGAGCTTTGCCTTCAGTTTCTCAGTTGACCCAGTTCCTTCTTTACCGCGACAGACAGGTACATTGATCGCATTACTGCAGACGATGCCTGTCGAACTCCCGTTTCATCCTCCCCTCACTCGTAAACAAGACCCCAAGATACTTGAACTCCTCCACTTGGGGGTGGAGCTCTCCACGAACCTGAAGTGGGAAAACCACCTTTTTGCAGCTGAGGACCATGGCCTCGGACTTAGAGGTGCTGATTTTCATCCCAGCTGCTTCACACTCAGCTGCAAACCTTCCCAGTGCATTCTGAAGGTCTTGGCCTGATGGAGCCAACAGGACGTCATCGGCAAAAATCAGAGGCGAGATCCTGTGGTCCCCAAACCAGACTCCCTCCGGCCCCTGGCTGCTCCTAGAAACTCTATCCATAAAAAATTTTAACAGAACCGGTGACAAAGGGCAGCCCTGCCGGAGTCCAACAAGCACCGGAAACAGGTCTAACTTACTGCAATGTGAACCAAACTCCTGCTCCATGAATACAGGGACCGAGGGGCTGTCAACAGAGGGCCACAGACCCCATACTGCCAGAGCACCCCCACAGAGTGCAGCAAGGGACACCGTCGAATGCCTTCTCCAAATCCACAAAGCACATGTGGACCGGTTGGGAAATCTCCCATGATCCCTCCATCACCATGAAGAGGGTATAGAGATGGTCCAGTGTTCCACGGTTAGGTCGAAAACAGCATTGTTCCTCCTGAATCCGGGGTTCGACTAATGGCCGAATTCTCCTCTCCAGTACCCTGGCATAGACTTTCCCACAGAGGCTGAGGAGTGTGATTCCCCTATAGTTGGAGCACACCCTCCGGTCCCCTTTCTTAAAAAGAGGAACCACCACCCCGGTCTGCCAATCCAGAGGCACCGTCCCCAGCTGCCACGCGATATTGCAGAGGCGTGTCAGCCAAGACAGCCCCACAACAACATCCAGAGACTTCAGGTAATCTCGAGGGCAGGATCTCATACCACCCCCGGTGCTCTGCCACCAAGAAGCTTCTCAACTACCTCTGTAACTTCAGCTTGGGTCATTTAGGATTACTCCTCTAAGCCCGTGGCCTCTGCTTCATCATTGGAAAGCATGACTCTGGGGTTGAGAAGTATTCCTTCCATCATCCGATGATGTCCCCAGTTGAAGTCAACAGCTCCTCACCTCCACTGTAAACAGTTTTGAGAGGGCACTGCTTCCCCCTCCTGATATGCCAGGACGGTTTGCCAGAACTTCTTTGAGCCCGACCGATAGTCCCTCTCCATTGTTATCTCCGACTTGTGCCCGGCCGAGCCCCATGAGGGGACGTCACAGTCCTTGATTTGAATTCTTTCATGTGGGATCTAGAACCGCTCTTTGCCTGAGCCGTCCCCTAGGACCTGTTTGCTTTGGGAGACCCAACCAGGGGCATATAGCCCCTGACAACATAGTTCCTAGGATCATCTGGTTGTTCAAACCCATCCACCACAATAATGTAGCAAGGAGGTCTACATTAGTTACAAGTAGTTCAAGGAGAGGATCTAGGGTTAGGGTTAGAAATGTTTTTTTTTACATATCTGTTTTTGTTTATTGTTCCAGTATTTTAATGTATTTAATCTCAATGTAAAAATGTCCAAAACTATTTTCCAAACAGAACTGAAGAGAATTCAACAATATGCAGGTTTGTGATCTCTTACTGATCACATGACTTATATCTATATCTCTTCACTCTTACACACTGTGTGATGATAAAACTGATGTACGCTGTGTTTCTGTCTCTCAGTGGACGTGACTCTGGATCCTGTTACAGCGAATCCTTATCTGGTCCTGTTTGATGATGGAAAAAGAGTTACATGTAGAGACAAACGAAAGAATGTCCCTGATAACCCAGAGAGATTTGATAAATGCCCCTGTGTTTTGGGAAAGGAGGGATTCTCCTCAGGGAGCTTTTACTATGAGGTGCAGGTTAAAGGGAACAATGAGTGGGATTTAGGAGTGGTCAGAGAGTCTATTAACAGAAAAAGGAAAATTACACCCAGACCTAAAGATGGAGTCTGGTGTGTGATTCTGAGGAATAAAACTGAATACAAAGCCTGTGAATCTCCCCCTGTCTCCCTCTCCTTGAATCAGGTTCCTCAGAAGGTGGGCGTGTTTGTGGATTATAAGAAGGGTCTGGTCTCCTTCTATGATGTTGATGCAAAATCTCATATCTACTCTTTCACTGCTCAGACTTTCACTGAGAAACTTTATCCATATTTCAGTCCCTGCATTAATGATGGAGGTGAAAAGTCAGCCCCAATGATTGTCCTTTTCTGTAAATCTAAACGAATGTAAAATGTTTTGAATTTCGCGTCCCTTTAGTGCTCCTACAAATTACTTCAATTCATTGAAGTCAGTTACTGTAATAATAATATTTCGTCTCAATGTGTGCAAGTTTAAGAAGTGATTCCTGGTTCACTTTTGAGTTCTTTATGTTCCTGTCTGCCTGACCTTGTGTTTAAATATTCATTAAAGAATCATTTTAAATTATAATTATATTATTATAAATAAACCTTCAATGTTTACTGTCCATTTAAACACTCAGCCTTGAGTTTTTTGGAGATGTTTTTTTTTCTAAACGAGGAGTGTTAATGAATTTTTTACACATTTTATTTAAGAACTGATTTTGGTATCGGTATAGATATCATAACATTGCCGATCTTGAAAACACTTGGTAATTTCTAGCACATATTATTAGCGTACCCAAGCTTGCATCTTGCCCGCCCAAAGTTAATTTTATTGTTTTATCCATAAAGTGCAAATAATCCAAAAAATCACAATAGGACTTCTATATTCTGATTGGGTGTTCAGTCTATAGCCAATGACCAATAATAAGTCTGCACGGCTCCTAATCAAAACGCTGCCCCAGTATCATAGAAATGTTTTAATGAAAGAAATATAAACATATATTTAAGATTGTTGTTGAGAAAAATCCTTAAATTCTTAACGTTGGTGGTTAGGTATGGGGAGAGGGTACCTTGGTATCGGTTAAGGTATTAAATTACCTACTTTATATGTGTGTGTGTGTGTGTGTGTGTGTGTGTGTGTGTGTGTGTGTGTGTGTGTGTGTGTGTGTGTGTGTGTGAGAGAGAGAGAGAGAGAGAGAGAGAGAGAGAGAGGATCTGATGTATTTTATTTCTGGACATAACAAAACATAATAAGTCAAAATAATAAATTCATTAAATGAGTTTTTCTTTTCTTGATGAAAATTTTATATCATCAGTATAAAGGCGTGGATTTAATTACACAGATGGAGAAAGTCTAAAACGCTGTAGTTCATTGGGGGATTTGTCTCCATCTCCTGGTCAAAGTGTGTAATCACAACATAAGAAAAAAGCGGGTATGGGTGCACCTGTGATAACGTCATTATTCTGAAACGAAACTCGAACTCAACATCATATGCAAAATCATTCAGCACCCAACCTCCAACCTGAAGTGAGGGATTAAAGCCACTGCAGGTGAACAGAAAAAGAAGAGAAAGAGGAGCAGAAAGAGTGGAAACAAGAGCGAACGCCAAATAGAAATGAGTAAGTAGAGCTACACAAAAGACTCTTTCCTGTTTGTTTTTCACGGTGAAGGTAGGGAAGGTGGGGTGTGTTATTGGAGATTATTTCACAACGTTTTGAGGAACTGTTCAGAATCTGTAATGATGAATGATGTCCTTCAGCAGATAATAAAGTTATGTGTGAAGCTGTTTTATATATTAAACATTAAAATAATGCTGGAGAAAAACTGATTTATAAAACAATATGCAGCATACAGTAAAATAACATCTACAAGAAGTTTGTCCTTCAGGTTCTGTGCTCTTTCCCTTCACGTAGACTCCCTCAGTGTTATCTGTGATATGGAAAAGTCTGAAATGTACAGAATGTACTGGAAACAGCAAAGAACATTAACCCTCACAGTGCGCGTTGCCTTCTCCAATGTGAATTGTATTCATGCACATGGTGATCAGTTTTCTAGTAACCCAGGTCCATTTCCTGTCCTGTTCCTGTATGAGATTTACTGTCTGCTAAAAGCTGTGAATGAAAAACATCTTGACCTGCTGCTGCACATTTGTTTATGTAAATATTTTACCTGATTTAGAGTGAAGGACGTGTAGAAAATATAAGATGTAGAAGAATCTCATTTCAGATACTGATCATTAAAGACATTATATTGTCTTTTTATTTATTATTATTAATTCATAAAGAATGTGTACAATCGTCTGAATAAATGTTTATTGTATCTCCTGTATCAGCCATGGCTTCCTTCAGCGGCGTTCCGTGTGAAGATCAGCTCCAGTGCTCCCTCTGTCTGAATGTGTTTACTGATCCGGTCTCTACTCCATGTGGACACAACTTCTGTATGATCTGTCTATGTGAATTCTGGAACAGCAGTTCACAATGCCAGTGTCCAGTGTGTCAGGAGGAATTCTCCAGACGTCCTGGCCTACGTGTGAATAAGTTCATCTCTGCACTTTCTACTTCAGTTAAGAAGTACAGAAGATCTGCAGTTCAGCTTCCATCCAAGAATAAGAAGGTTCTGTGTGATTCCTGCTTTGGAGAGAAATTGGAGGCTCTAAAGTCCTGCCTGCACTGTGGACTTTCTCTCTGTTATACTCATCTGATGCCTCATGAAAATACAACTAGATTCCAGAAGCACAAACTGATGGAGCCTGTGGAGAACCTGGAGGACTACATCTGCCAGAAACATGAGAGACCCCTGGAGCTCTTCTGTAGAGACGACCAAAAGTGTGTGTGTCAGTTCTGTACTGAGGGAGAACACAGAAGACATAACACTGTTCCTATAGAGGAGGAGATTGTTTAGAAGAAGGTGAGAGACTGAACATTTATGATGATAATGTTTGTAGATAAGAAATATCACCTCTGAAAAGAAGCTTGGGCAAGTGTAGACTTTCCTACATGGCCGCCCCCAAATGTAGCATCTAAATTTGTATAAGACAGGAAAGTCTTATTGTTCATTGCTTTCTTCTTCATCTTCCCATGATGGTAGCTTTACTACCCGGGTAACAGGACGGACATAGGTTCTTTCTTTCACCAGTAATTCGGCAGTTCGTATACAATCGTCTGCCCCGGCATATGTTTTGGCCACTCTTCCAATGGGCCACAAGGATCGGGGCAACTCTGGGTCAACTATCATAATGATTTGATCATTACTCAGATTGGCATTGTCCGTCTGCCATTTCTGGTGTAGGTGTAGGCTCGGTAAATAATGTCGAATGAAGTTCACCCAGAAATAATGCACTAGGATTTGGCTGTGACTCCATCGCCGCCTCCCTAGCAGGTCGCTTGAGGGATAGATTGCTTGCGGGAGTGATGCATCACGGTGACCCATCAGTAACAGGTTTGGTGTAATTGGGTCTGGGTCAGCGACATCTGATGAAATGTAGCCAAGTGGCGTTGAGTTCCTTCAAACTGTAAAACCAACTCGGTTACAGTTTGTTTGCCCAGGATCACTTGCAGAGCAGCTTTCACGGATCATATCTCTGCACCTCCAAAGTGTGGAGCACTTGGGGGATTAAACCTGAAAGTTATCTCTTGTTTGGCAACTTGGTATTTCAGTGGTGCTTCCAACTCCACAAAGGCTTTCTGGAGTTCTGCAGCGCCCCCTCGGAAGTTGGTGGCTCTGTCGGCTAGTATTTCGAACGGCTTGCACAAATCGTCTTACATTTACATTTACATTTGCGGTATTTAGCAGACGCCCTTATCCAGGGTGACGTACACGAAGTGCTTTAGGTCTCACTCTAAGGATAAGATTTAGTCAAGAAAGGTAAATACAAACTTAAAACAGGTCTTAGAACCATCAGAAATGCATCTGTGTCCATGCTTTCAATTAGATCAAGATGTACGCAGCGTGTGGTTATACAGTTGAAGATAATCCTCCACCACTTCTTCGTACGTCTGCCAATCTTGATAGTGAATGGTCCAAACAGTCCACTCCAGTCGACCAAAAGCTGTTTGTTAGGTCAATCTAGCTGTAATCGCGAGGGGGGGGATTGGCCATCTTTGGTATGACAGAACGTGCTTTCTATTTCTGACATGTCTCACAGTTATATTGATGCTTCTTGATATGCTCACTTCCTCATAGAATCTAGTACTTGAGTCTGATCTCGCCCAGGATTCGTTCTGGGCCTGAGTGGAGTAACTTTTGAAGGGAAGCCCAGTGAAGGGACTTGTGAGTCACTTTCAACAGCGCCATTTCAGATTGTCCCAGCCGATCATACGTTTCCAGAGATCTTGTATCAATATTTTAGCTTGACGGGTAAAGGGGATGAGATAACGAATAGGATCAAATTGTGCCGCCAGTACTCTATACACATTTCACAATGTGGGTTCGGAGTAGTCAACTTGACAATGTTTATATCCCAGACGGTCGGTGAGACAATTCCTTCTTGGCAGTCTGGATTGTGCTCAGAAAGCCATAACTCCGTGTTGGTTGTTCTTGATTCAGGTGGGAGGTATTCCACGACAGATTGTATGTTACTGGTCCACTGCCTGATGTCAAATCCGCCCGAAGAGAGCAAGTTTTGCATTTGATCTATGAGGTTGCAGGCCTTCTCTGCAGAGTTGAAGCTCTGCAAACAGTTGTCTACATAGAATGCCTGCTCTACTGAGGTCTGGGCATCTTTGTAATCTTCCCTGTGGTCCTTTACATGTTTCTGCAGTGTGTATGTAGCTCAACAAGGACTGGAGGTAGTCCCAAATGGTAGAACTTGCCATTCAAAGAGATCTTTTCATGTCTCTCGATATGAAGCGTAACAATGAGCGATCTTGGGGTAGGAGCTGGATCTGGATCTGCTTTAATATCTCCACTGATCGTAACTGTGTTCACGGAAACGGAGGAGGATGCCAAGGAGGGTAGGACCCAAGACTGGACCAGGAATAAGGAAATCATTCAGAACTTGACCTCTATATTCATATGAACAGCTGAAGACTAGCCTTGCTTTATGATTATGGAAGACTAAGTGACGGGGGGCGCACGGTGGCTTAGTTGTTAGCACGTTCACCTCACATCTTCAGGGTCTGGGTTTGATTCCCGTCTCGGCCATGTGTGTGTGGAGTTTGCATGTTCTCCCCGTGCCTCAGGGGGTTTTTCTCCGGGTACTCTGGTTTCCTCCCCCGGTCCAAAAAACATGCACGGTAGGTTGATTGGCACGTTGGAAAATTGTCCCTAGTGTGTGAATGTGAGTGTGTGTGTGTGTGTGTGTGTGTGTGTGTGTGAATGGGTTGGCATTCCATCTAGGGTGTATCCTGCCTTAATGCACATAGACGCCTGAGATAGACACAGACTCCCAGATCAGATAGAGCGGTAGAAGATGAATGAATGAATGAAAGTGATGGGGGGATGTACCAGGATTCAGTGGAAGAGTCTACAGCCCCTGATGTCAACCTGTTCATATAACCCTCTGTTTCTAGCCTTTGCACTTCTTGACAGTAGAAGCACCATGAAAAGAAACTTGGGCAAGTGTAGCCCTTGAAGACAGGTGACTCCTGTTAGAGAGTGAGGGCATGGAGAGTTTGTTCCACAAAACTTTAATGAGAAACTGAGTACGTTGATGCCTTTCACGCCTTGGGTGAGTGGAGGAATGTGGATTAGCAGTATGAATGTGCCAGTGGTTGATGTTGAAGTGTGCTGCTGAATAAGACGAATACTTTGAAGAATGTGACGTAGTCTTCTGCTTGGTGCAGCTGGTTTGATTGTGTGCAGTTGATGTGTTCGGCTCGTCAGAGTCCAAGCAAAGAGGGATGAAGCTTCTAGCTTTTAGGCATTGATTGCATGTCACAGAAATTACTCAACCTGACTAATACTGCCGATCTCTCCCTAATGGCAAAGTGTGGAATTACAGTTAAATAGCAAGACTTTCCTACAACCTCTGTCTCATGAGATAACACATGATGCATATTTTTCCCAGAATGAACTGGGAAAGACTCGAGCAGAAGTTCAGCAGAAGATCCAGGAGAGACTGAAGAAGATTGAGGAAATCAAACACTCTGTAGAAGTCAATAAAGTGAGTGTCTTACAGTAACTCACCTCCAGAATAACTTCTTTCTACAACACATTAGGAGAATCATGATATCTTCATGTGAAATGAGTGATCTCGATTTGTGTCCTGTAAGAAAAACACAAAAAAGGAGAAAGCAAAGGTTGTGAAGATGTTCAGTGCTCTGATACGCTGCATTAAGAGAAACCAGGCTGAGCTGCTTAAGGTGATGGAGGAGAAGCAGGACGCAGCAGAGAGGAAGGCTGAAGAGTTGATTAAAGATCTGGAGCAGGAAATCACTGAGCTAAAGAGGAGAAACACTGATCTGGAGCAGCTCTTCCACACTGAGGATCACCTCCACCTCATACAGGTCAGAGTTCCTCTGTTTCTCAATAGCAATGCAGTACATGACAGGACAGCAGTCCCTATACTGAGGGATTTCTCCTCTCTCTTGTTGTACTGTAGATTTCCCCATCAATGTGCAGATCTCCACACATCCAGGACTGGACTCCCATCACCATCAACTCTCATCTGTGTGTGGAGACTCTGAGGAGAACTCTGGATCAGCTTCAGGAGACTCTCATTCGGGAAATGGAGAAGATTGATAAAAAAGGTCAGTGTACTGTATGTTTGGATTTAACAGATTTATTTTAAGTAATAATTACATTTTGTTTATTTATAAAGATTCTGAGAACAAAAGTTTTTTAAAAATAAATCCTTGTTTGTGTTTTTGTTTATTGTTCCAGTATTTTGGTGTAATTTCTAATAATCAAGCCTTTAATCTCAATATAAAATTGTCCAAAACTATTTTCCAAACAGAACTGATGAGAATTCAACAATATGCAGGTTTGTGATCTCTTACTGATCACATGACTATATCTATATCTCTTCACTCTTACACACTGTGTGATGATAAAACTGATGTACGCTGTGTTTCTGTCTCTCAGTGGACGTGACTCTGGATCCTGATACAGCGTATCCTGATCTGGTCCTGTCTGATGATGGAAAACAGGTTTATGATGGAGACACCACACAGAATCTCCCTGATAATCCAGACAGATTTAATTATTATTGCATTGTTTTGGGAAAGGAGGGATTCTCCTCAGGAAGATTTTACTATGAGGTTCAGGTTAAAGGGAAGACTGAGTGGGATTTAGGAGTGGCTACAGAATCTATTAACAGGAAAGAGGAGATCATACCCAGACCTGGAAATGGATACTGGAGTGTGATTCTGAGGAATAAAACTGAATATGAGGCTCTGGACTCTTCCCCTGTCTTCCTCTCCTTGAATCAGGTTCCTCAGAAGGTGGGAGTGTTTGTGGATTATGAGGAGGGTCTGGTCTCCTTCTATGATGTTGATACAAAATCTCATATCTACTCTTTCACTGCTCAGACTTTCACTGAGAAACTTTATCCATTATTCAGTCCCTGCATTAATGATGGAGGTGAAAATTCATCCCCACTGATCATCTGTCCTGTTTGTTTTGTCTAAACCACAAATCAAAATGCACTAAGTAAAAAAGTACTAAAATGGTGTAATATTTATAATGATGCAAAATGGGAACAGAAATATTTTATTAAATATCTTTAGTGATGTTTATAAATTATTTTCTGGAATGTTTGATCTGATGTCTTTTTACTCATAAAACACAATATATTAATGCATAATTAATAAAAAATAATAATAAAATGTGAAATGTACTCATGGCAGATTTTATTACAGAGATAAACCTTCTTCCAGAAGATGTACAGTGTAGAGAGTTGTAAGGGAAAAGTGGAAAAATCTCAATTTTCAAATTGTACAGTAAGAAAAATAAAACTCAGAAGATGACATGAGACTTGGTCCAGGTCAAAGGGAAGTCTAAGTGGGAATTAGGGAAAAGTGGGCGTGGTCAGAGAATCCATTAACAGGAAAAAAGATAATTACACTTTTTTGACATTTTGACTAAATTACAAAGACAACACTGTTTGTATTTTACCACAAAAAAGAGTTTAATCAACTTCAAAGAAGATGGAGACAATATAACCTGCTGATGATCACCCGGTGATTGGTCGCCATCTACTGGCTAAAAATTGTAATGACATGAGAAAAAGGCGTGTATTGGAGCGCCTGAATCAAATAAACAAACTCAGATCAATTCATCGAAACCCAAAATCTCAAATTGAAAATGAGGGATTAAAGCGAGTGTAGATGAACAGGAAGAGGAGAAAAAGAGGAGCAGAAAGAATATAAACAGGAGGGAAAGAGAAAGGAGTAAGTAGTGCTACACATTAGACTGTTTATTGTTTATAAAGCTGTTAAATTGAGTGTTAAACAGTTCAGGACTGAAGGTACTGTATTTTTATTACATAAAATGATTATAGTGCTTTTATTAAATTAATGTAACCTGCTTAAAATTAATCTGATGAAGTTACAGAATTTTTTTTAGTTGTATCTAATATTTAGATTATAATTGTAGTTAGGTGTTTGAGCTGCATGTCATTAATGTCCAACAGATGGCAGTGTTGGCGCTGCGAGAGGTGAAGCTAATATAGTTTGCTTAATGGAAAACAATGAACGGTACTGAGATCTACACAAAAGAAGGAGCACAACAGAGTTTAAATGTAAAACACGGAGGCGTTTTATATCTATTTTTAAGTTTTCTAGATAAAAAATCATCTTTTATACGGTATCCCAAATGAAGTGATGTTTTATTATTGACGAGGATTGGCGGACTTTGTCCTGTTTTCCGATTGTTGTTCCTCTGTCTATGTCATTTTTTATGTGAAAGAATTTTTTTCATCGCCCACATTATTTTCTGTGTTTCTAGGGGTACCATCATTTTTGTATTTTTTTATGCATAATTCTGTTGTACAGACTTTCATTGAAGAATTTTTATTTATTATTACACGGTTAAAGACCAACAATTTGTTCTACAGTCATTAATGAACATGTCTGCGAGAGGTTATTTTTGCTTAATGGAAAACAATACACTGAATCTACACAAAAGAAGGAGCACAACAGAGTTTAAATGTAAAACACACTAATTATTTTTATTAAAATTTTTTTATTATTGACGAGGATTGGCGGACTTTTCCTGTTTTCCGATTGTTTTTTTTTATGTGAAAGAATTTGTTCATCGTGTGTGAAGCACGGTGTGTGTGTGGGGGGGGGGGGGGGGGTGTATTTGTTTATTTATTTATGTGGAGCTCCGATTCTAGTTTTGAAAGTAGCATTTGATTTTTATATTGCATATTTATTTATATTGATTTATTTGATTTTATTTTGAATTGAAAAAACTTTCCAACAATGGAGTTCATACACTAAAAACAACGTTTATATGTTATTGTTAAATAAATGCCGGATGTACATGTATACATATTTTGAGTGGATTAGTGCTTGGATTTTTTAAATTGATAATTTCTCCTTGTTAAAGTTCCTAGACACGTCATTATAGTTACATTACACAATCTGATGCATGTTGATTACTTTACAGGAAAAGGCAGGAAATGGGGCGTGGTCTAATGTTATTAATTACTGAGCAGAAACGAAAGTTAAGTGTAAACACGTTTGAAGATCCGGATTCAGCACGTTACAGCAGGACATAATCTCCAGTTTGAAGCTTTTACAGTCTTTCTTCAAGGAAGTGGAGCTACAGCAGGTAAACTGTCAGTGAGCAGGAAAGCAGGGAGAGAGCAGGAAAAAGGTTAAATACTAACTACATGATGATAAATGAGAGATAATAAAGTGTTTGTGTATAGTGAAGAACTGCGTTAAGGAGAAAAAGGGAAGAAAAAGAAGTGAGAGAGGGAATAAAAATCAGATGTTCAGTGTACAGTATAAAGGGTTTAATCTATATTACACTTTATGTCACACTGAGCAGCAATGAGGAAATAAAATTCCTGTTTCTGTTTCAATTCTAGTGACGTATTTCATGTCTGTATGATACAGAAAATTATATTGATACTGCATTATAATATTTTCTTTCTGTAATATATTTGAAACCAGGACGAACTTTTCCAGTCACTAGTTTACTTTTTGCACGTGAATGTTCACTATTTATGTATAAATGTATAAATCTCACTCGCTGCTTTACAAGCATTTAATCCTTCAAACCAAATCAACCTGTCTTTCTGGTCTAGCCAGTTCGAGTGAAGGAAATTCCAAAGCTTGTTTTCTCTATTCAACAAACTTCTTCAACACACAGATTCCTTACAACACACACACACACACACACACACACACACACACACACTTATAGTCTACTGATACCTGTAATTCCCTAATGCCTGGTCATATTCCGACACTATGTTTCTTCACCACTTATTCATATTTCTAATCTTCTTTCATTTTCATTTAAACTTCAGTCACATTTATCTCTGAATAATCTTTATCAACAATTTACCATCTGTCTGTAAACCACTCTTTTGGAGCTGTTCTTTTGGAGCATCACATTCCAGGTTTAGTCCCAATTTGTTCCCATAATTCCTTCCACTATTATGGTAAGATCAGGGTTGTCCAAACTAAGCCCTGTAAAGGGCCGTAGTTTGGACACCCCTGATTCTACCACAATTTTAAAAAATGATATGAATCTGGCCGGTTATAGATGAAATTCAATAAATAACCATCGGGTGTCGCTATCACATGCAGCCAATGCAGTTAGTCAGACGTAGGCCTACTTTCAAATTAATGGGCTAAAATAGCTTGTTTATCATATTGTGCTACAGTTATGGCGAAACAAAGAAAAAGGAAAATCACAAAAAGAAAAAAGTGAATGCAGGAGATTTCAGACACGTTGGGGAAATGACTTTTTTTTACGGAGGTGAGCGGGAAATGTGTCTGTTTAATTTGTAGGAGACTATTGCGGTGATGAAGGAATATAATGTTAAAAGACATTATGAAACCAAACATCAGTCTTTCAAAACTTACACTGGTGCCGAGCGTGATCAAAAGGTGAAACAATTGGCAGCTGCCTAGTTAGCGCAACAAAAACAATATTTCCATGCTAATAAAGCACAGGAAAATTCTACACTCGCTAGTTATGAGGTAGCTCACCTAATAGCACGGCATGGAAAATCCTTCACTAAAGGCGAACTTATAAAGGAGTGTCTGATGACAGTTGCGACTATAATTTGCCCAGAAAAGATGCAAGATTTTAAAACTATCAGTCTTTCAAGAAACAGTCGGAATAAGATTTGAAGACTTGTCGGCAAATCTAAAAGAACAAGTGACAGACAAAGTACCCAAGCTTGATTTTTACTCAGTTGCGTGCGATGAGAGCACTGATTCCACAGACACTGCACAGCTGTTAATTTTTTTGCGAGGTGTGGACAGTGATTTTTGCATTTCAGAAGAGCTCCTTGATATGAAGAGCCTTAAGAGTACAACAACGGGAAAAGATCTTTTTGAAGCCGTCTCATGGCTTCAAAATTGAAAACACAAATCTCCCTTGGGCCAAGCTCTGTGGCATTACAACGGATGGAGCACCAGCCATGACCGGCGAGCGGAATGGAATGACTTCCATGGTATGCAGTAAAGTTTGCGAAAGTGGAGGTGAGGCTGTGAAAATGCACTGTAACATACACCAGGAAGCGCTCTGTGCGAAGGCCATCCAAATGGATGATGTGATGACCACAGTGGTGGAAACTATAAACTTGATTTGTTCAAGAGCGCTCAACCACAGAGTATTCCGGGGGTTTCTATCTGATATTCATGCAGAACACGTTGACGTAATATATCACTCCAAAGTGCGGTGGCTGAGTCGCAGCTCTGCTCTACAGCGGTTCTATTCGCTGCAGCCTGAAATTGACCAGTTTTTGAAAGAAAAAAATCTGACACTTGATCAACTCAGTGACCCTGACTGGTTGGCAGACCTTGCTTTTTTAGTTGATTTGACCAGTCACCTGAACGCACTGAATAAAAGCCTGCAAGGCAAGGACCAGCTGATATCGGAAATGTCTGCGCACTGGAAATCCTTTTCTGTGAAGCTAAGACTTCACAGAAGTCTTTGAGAGACAAATCAGTGACTGCAATGCTGTGCACTTTCCTAGTTTGTCCGAAATCATCTCGAGTGTTTCAGACTCCAACATTCCTGGACAAATGGATAAATATTCAGCAGTGCTCACATCCTTAATCACAGAATTTAATCAGCGTTTTCAAGACTTTTCCGCCATTGACAACAGCATGAAACTGTTCTCAACCCCTTTTTCTGTTAATGCAGAAGAAGTGCAAGAGAATATGCAGCTGGAACTCATTGAACTTCAGTGCGACAATTCTCTTCGCGGTCGTCACCAGCTACTTCCACTGTCCGACTTTTACAAGAGTTTGGAAATATCCAGATTCCAGATATCCAGATGGGTAAGATGTTTGACGGGATTTGGGTCTCCGAGTTCAAGTGAAGTGAAACTTTCATTCTGATGGCCTTAAGTCTCCAACGTTTCTCCTGACGTCGTCCTATTTTGACCAGGTATGGGCCGAAGCAGTCCACACCCGTCGAGTAGAAGGGTGGACAGAGTAACATCGAATTCTTTAATAAGCAGCCTCATGATCATATGTTTAGGATCCAGCACAATGGGATGCATTTGTTCCGGCTCCGGGCAAGCCAGTCTCCGTAGACGTCCCCCTACTCTAACCAGCTTAGTCAGCGAGTCCCATTCAGGCGCAAGTCAGACGACTGTGTCTAGGGACAGGTTTCTGTACTTGCAAGGCCGCCACTTCCTCCGGGAAGCTCTGTTCTTGACATGATCGCAGCAGAAAAGCTTCTGCTTCCCTGGGGGTCGTAAGTCCATTGCCGGAGGTGGCTGATGTTTGACAGGCTTGCAGTGTCGCCTGTAACAATTCCGGCCAAGTGCTGCCATGTCAGGGAGTCTAGGGTTAGCCACAGCTGCCGTTATAGTGAAGCAGGAGGAGCCCTTCAATTCACTTACTGTCTTGCAGTGGACTGCAAGAGGAAGAGAACCACAATCAGCACTATTAGCAGCCTGGTGTACAGTCAGAACATTGTTATTGCAGATTGTCTGCTGATGCTGATTATATATATATATATATATATATATATATATATATATATATATATATATATATATATATATATATAGATATTTATTTATTTATTGAACGCCGCAGATATCCGGTCAGAGAGATCTAGACACCAGATCAAGAATGCCTTGTTTATTGCACACGAAACATTACACACAAGAGACGTGCATGATGTTGTTTTCTGTAGATCAATAAAGAAAAAACAAAACAACAAATAAACTCAAATTGGCGTTATGTCAAACATACCAAATATAAACAGTTGCCAATGACTTAAATGGTATAAAAGTTATGTTTCATACATTGACTATTTAAACAGATACAACAGACTATGAACGGTATTGTTCAAACGTGCACAATGCCGAAAAACCTGTGAACATGCCTAACGCGAGTGGCTATGCTAAATAAACAAGCTAACGAGCAGTTATGCTAGCGGCTAGCCCACTGAGATGTGCAGGTGCAGCAATAACATTTATGATAGCATCTTAACTACAAACATAAACATTGTAATAGAAATAAAGACTGAATTATGGTCTCCTTTAATGCTATGAACTTCTCCGAACAGTTTAGTACTCACAGATTCTCCAACTTTATCATGCGCGCTAAACACAGAATCCGCGAGAATATAACTGCACTCTAATAAATCCGCGAGCATATAACCGCACTAAGTGCGCAGCTGCGGCGGCGCTCTAGGTATGTTGGCGAAAATGCGGCTGCGCTCTAAATGTAATCTGACTTGCCGCGACACAGACACTGCTCACACAGTTCATGGCGAAAGGGAGAGAATTTACAACAGCTACCCCCACATTTGTGCAACAAATGGGTAACTTGGGCAATTCTCTATGCATCATTCAGGTCACCCTCTAATTCAGGTACCTTGATCAAGCGAGCAACTGGACTAAGGTATGTTTTGCCTTTAACGACAACCTCTGCAGTCCGTACGTGACGATCACTACTGGGTAATGTCTTCTGCACTTTGCCTACAGGCCACTGAGCCCTTGGGAGTTGGGGATCCACTATTAACACCACTGAGTCCACTTCCAAGTTTGCTGCAGATTTGTGCAACTTCGATCGAGTTTGAAGCGTTGGTAGATAGTTCCTGGTGAAACCCGACCAGAATTGGTCCACAATGTTCTGACAGTGACGCCACCTCCGGAAAGGCTTCCCGCAGTTCTCGTTCTGCTCCACGGAAATTAGTGCCACAATCTGACCTGATTTCCTTTGGCTTACCCCTCCTGGCTATGAACCTGCGGAGTGCGAGAAGGTAAGCACCCACATCTAATGAATTAAGGAGCTCAATGTGAACCGCCCGTGTCGTGAGACATTTAAAAATAAGTCTCCAACGTTTCTCCTGACGTCGTCCTATTTTGACCAGGTATGGGCCGAAGCAGTCCACACCCGTCGAGTAGAAGGGTGGACAGAGTAACATCGAATTCTTTAATAAGCAGCCTCATGATCATATGTTTAGGATCCAGCACAATGGGATGCATTTGTTCCGGCTCCGGGCAAGCCAGTCTCCGTAGACGTCCCCCTACTCTAACCAGCTTAGTCAGCGAGTCCCATTCAGGCGCAAGTCAGACGACTGTGTCTAGGGACAGGTTTCTGTACTTGCAAGGCCGCCACTTCCTCCGGGAAGCTCTGTTCTTGACATGATCGCAGCAGAAAAGCTTCTGCTTCCCTGGGGGTCGTAAGTCCATTGCCGGAGGTGGCTGATGTTTGACAGGCTTGCAGTGTCGCCTGTAACAATTCCGGCCAAGTGCTGCCATGTCAGGGAGTCTAGGGTTAGCCACAGCTGCCGTTATAGTGAAGCAGGAGGAGCCCTTCAATTCACTTACTGTCTTGCAGTGTGTAACTTCTGGCTTTTTTGGCCAGTGTACTGGGTCCTGTTTCAGAAATGATGGCCCTTGGCTCCATCGACTGTTTTCTGACAGATTTTGAATAGTTAACCCCCTTGTTATGTCATCGGCAGGGTTTTCTTGTGTGTTAACATATCTCCATGACTTGTGGTCTGTCAGTTCTTGGATCTCAGAAACTCGTGTACCCAAAAACACCTTGTAGCGACAGGAGTCTGACTGAATCCACTCCAAGACAGTCAAGGAATCTGTCCACAGGAATGTCTGACCAATAGAGAGCGTCAGCTCATCTATCACCACCTTGGCCGCACAAAGTTCCAGACGTGGAATGGACTGCTGCCTTTGAGGAGCAACTCGTGATCTGGCCATTACAAAGGAGACATGGACATCACTTTCCAGGTAAACCACCAAGTATGCCACAGCCCCGTATGCCTTTTCAGAGGCATCACAAAACACACAAAGGAAGCAAGGCCGAACTTCTGTTGTCGAAGGGGCTAGTAAGTAACAGCGCGGAAGTGATACCTTGCTTAGATGTTCAAGTTCGCTCTCCCATCTTGTCCAGGCAGTCTGAAGGTTTGGCATAGATCGGGATCATCCCAATCTCTCTTTCTTGCCCACAACTGAATGATCACCTTTGCCCTGGTGGTTAATGGTAGTAGGTATCCCAAAGGATCATACTGGGATTCCAACACTTGGTAGGCAGCTCTCATGGTCAAAGCTCCGTGATTAATGGGCCGATACTGGTATCTGAGGGTGTCAGTTGCACAGTTCCACCTGAGGCCCAATGTGGGCTCCATCGGGTCATTGCGGGTTTGCATCAACCACTGTTCTGTGGCAGAGGACTGTGCCTCAGAGGGAAGATGGATGACCACTGCTGGTTGATTGCTGGCCCACTGCCTAAGGTCAAATCCTCCCTCTGCTAGCATGCTGCGTAACAGATTCACCATTTGCTTGGCTGAAGAAACTGTACGGAAGCTGGTCAAGCAGTTATCCACATAAAAGCTTTGAGCCACTATCTGTTGCAAACCTGGATATTTGGTGTTAGAATTGCGGGAATGATGCTGCAGGGCCAAGATCGCACAGCACGGGCTGCTCGTTGTGCCAAATGGCAGAACCTGCCACTCATAGGTGTCGGGCATGTCCTTGCTTTGCAAGGTTCTCCAAATGAAACGGAGAAAGGGTCTACCTGCAGGCATTAAACGAACCTGATGGAACATGCCCTTGATGTCTGCACTAACAGCAACTGGATGCTGTCTGAACTGTAGTAATACTCCAAGAAGTGAGGGTCCAAGAGTGGGATCAAGAAGGAGCTGATCATTCAGGGACAAGCCATGATGCCTAAAGGAACAGTCAAACACCAACCAAAACTTATCGTTATTGCACACCAGGTGATGAGGCAAATACCATGCTGGCTTTGTTACTTCCCTCTGGTCAAGCTTGACCACGGATCCTGCCTCAATGAGCTTAGCGATCTCTTCTGAGTAGATTGCGGCCTTCTCTGGTTCCTTCCGGAGTCTCCTTTCCGTGTTTCTTATATTAGAGAGGACATAATGCATGGACCCTTCCCGTTTCGGGGCACCTGGTTTCCATAATAAGGGAGTGGCATAACGTGGTACTCCATCCACCATGACCCGGTGAGTTTGGGTTTCCAGCTGCTGCATCGCCTCCTGGTCTTGTCTAGACCGGACAACCAGTTTTTCATTGCAAAAAGGCAGCACATCAAGCTGCCATAATCTCTCCACCTGCCGGTACAGAAGATCATCCAGGTGTACAGTAGAAGTGAAGAAACACTGTTGTCCCTGTTCCTGATTGGTGTTAGCAATTTCTGCTCCCTTTAGGACCCAGCCGAGAGCTGTGAAAACCGCTGCAGGTCCCCCTCTGGTCCCTTGTCGAACAGGAGCTTTGGGAGTGATGAGATGAACTTGATCTGAACCGATGAGCACCAGTGGCCGGACATTGTAAACAGGCTGAAGGGGAATGCCTCTCAAGTGTGCATACTTCCACTGGAGTGCCTTCACTGGGTATGACTGTTCCACCAGATCAAGGCCAGAGGCTGTGAATGCTCCCTGCAACCTATACCGTCTCCTTGGATTGCTCCTTGGAGAGATATCGAAGGTGACATTGGAGCCACTGAGGTAAGTGATGTATGGTCGCGCTGTGCGAAGGGCTAGGGTTTCGTGTTTACCCTGCAGTCGTAACAGCTGGACAGCTGTGGGTAAGATCATGGTGCACTGAGCTCCATTATCCAATATAGCATAACTCTCTACTGTCATTGCTTTATGGTGCAGCAGAACGGGAACCACTTTCAACAGAACTTTGCCTGATGATACGGCAGGTGAAAGATAGACACAGCTGTCTGAGGTGACTGATGAAGTATGGATTGCATGACTTTGAGCTACACCATGAAGGACTTGGAGGTGGATCTCACCACAGTCAATGCAGGGTTTCTTTAGGTTGCAGGCCTCAGGTGTGTGGAAACGAGCACCAGCAACGCTTACCATCTGAAATCCACTTACAGAGTCCGGTCACTGACTGTCCTTTAATACCATTGCATCGAGTGATATAGTGCTCCTTGCTGCCGCAGAAAAGGCAGTTGACCCTTGTTGTAGCCTTCTTGCGAACCATCTGGGTGCTGAGAGAGGCCTTAGAATCTGACGTGGCAGCACCTTGATACAGGGCTGTGCTCTGGCTCTTTGGTTTCGCTGTGCCCTTTTCCTTGGTAGTTACAGTTCTTTCAGGCTGATAACGTTGCACCAACGTGATAGAGAGTCTCTGTTGCTGTGCCTTGACCTGAAGCCGCCCTGAGAAGTCTTGTAGGTGGTACGGATTTATGCTAAGGGAGTTCAATTTACCTTGTATTAGAAAATACCCTATGAAACAATCTCTTAAGAACTTGGGCTTGCTCAGAAGACGATCAACGTGCAAGCAGCAGTTTAGTTCCATGCCTCTGGGACCTCCAACGAGAACAGCATACTCACTAAAAGGTGTACGCGAAGAGCAAACCCTTGAATGCTGCTCGCATCATTTAGCTTCACCTCTGGTGCTGTAAGTATCGCAGCAATCTCATTCTGTGCCAGCTGATGGGGCTGGCCATATTGCAGTTGAAGAGCCTGCATACCTGCTGAGTATAGAGGACTGGCCAATCATCTGGGCTTCAGGTAGCTTGAGGTGTTCCAGTAGAATTTGATACTTATACCTCTCATCCAGCTCTGCATGAGGTGCAAGTATGTTCTCAAGTGCTAATTTGAGGTTAGCAAAGTCCCTCTCACTGTCAGTAATGAAGTTTGGAATCTTTAGCTGGGGCACAGTATTCAGAGGGCGGAGAGGCGCCAACTGTTCAGAGAACTGTAGACGCTGGCTTATTGGCGGTATGAAAGGAGTGGCCGGGCCCAGAGTTTTCGAGGCTGTGACTGGCACCCAGTGCATGGTTTGAGGTACAGTCGTTTCCAAAGATATCGGGGTGTGCAGAGGAAATTGGGATTTGGGTTTTTTTTAGGGGATTTTTTTTAGCTGCTAGCAGCTTTAGCTGCATTTGGTTATGCTAGCGGCTAGCCCACTGAGATTTACATTTACATTTGCAGTATTTAGCAGACGCCCTTATCTAGGGAGACGTACACAAAGTGCTTTAGGTCTTGCTCTAAGGATAAGATTTAGTCAAGAAAGGTAAATACAAACGTAAGTACACAAGGACAGACAGTTGCCTTTTTTTTTGGATTTCTGTACAGAGGGAGATAAAAGAGAATAAAAAGGAATGTTAGGATGGGTGTTGTTGGAAGAGGTAGGTCTTCAATCGACGTTTGAATGTAGACAGTGTCTCCGTTGTTCAGACGTCCAGTGGAAGTTCGTTCCACCACATCAGTGCCAGAACCGAGAAGAGCCTTGAGCTGGTCTTACCTTTTACCCTGAGAGATGGTGGAACTAGGCGAGCAGTGGTAGACGCTCTCAGGCAGCGAGGTGCAGTACGGGAGGTGATGAGGTTTCGGAGATATGAAGGTGCAGATCCATTTTTGGCTTTGTAGGCGAGCGTCAGTGTTTTGAATCTGAGATGTGCAGGTGCAGCAATAACATTTATGATAGCATGTCAACTACCAACACAACCTTTGTAATAGAAATAAAGAGTGAATTATGGTCTCCTTTAATGCTATGAACTTCTCTGAACAGTTTAGTACTCACAGATTCACCAACAATATAACTGCACTCTAATATATCGGCGAGCATATAACCACACTAAGGTATATTGGCGAAAATGCGACTGCGCTCTAAATGCGCAGTAATCTGACGTTCCGAGACACAGACACTGCTCGCGCAGCTCATAGCGAAAGGGAGAGAATTCACAACAATTGTACTGGTGAAGACAGTTACACTTGTGTCACTCTTAAGAACAAACTGAATAGAAGGTTAATTAACACACTGTGTAGAGGAAAGGGATGAAGAAACCCTAAAACAACGGGCCTCATTACATACTGATATTATGTAGACATTTGGGATTATGGGGACAGGACAGGTGTAAAGTGTTGTGTGGTCTAAATTCAGTCTCATTGTATCTCCTGTATAAGACATGGCTTCCTCCAGCGGTGTTCTGTGTGAAGATCAGTTCCAGTGCTGCATCTGTCTGGATGTGTTCACTGATCCAGTCACTACTCCATGTGGACACAACTTCTGTATGATCTGTCTCCAAGAATTCTGGGACAGCAGTTCACAATGCCAGTGTCCAGTGTGTAAGGAGGAATTCTCCAGACGTCCTGATCTACGTGTGAATACGTTCATCTCTGAACTCGCTGCTCCATTTAAGAAGAATGTTCCAGTGAAATCCACCAGATCTGCAGTAAAACGCACCCAGTCTCAGGCGTTCTGTGAGGCCTGCTGTGAAAAGAAGTGTGTAGCCGTGAAGTCCTGCCTGATCTGTATGGCCTCTTACTGCAAGACTCACCTGGAACTTCATGAGAGAGTTCCTTCATTAAAGAAGCACAAACTGATGGATCCTGTGGAGAACCTGGAGGACTACATCTGCCAGAAACATGAGAGACCCCTGGAGCTGTTCTGTAGAGACGACCAGACGTGTGTGTGTCAGTTCTGTACTGAGACAGAACACAAAAGCCACAACACTGTTCCTATAGAGGAGGAGATTGCTGAGAAGAAGGTGAGAGACTGAACATTTATGATGATAATGTTTGTAGATCAGAAATATCACCTCTGTCTTGTGAGATAACACATGATGCATATTTTTCTCAGAATGAACTGAGAAAGACTCGAGCAGAAGTTCAGCGTAAGATCAAGGAGAGACTGAAGAAGATTGAGGAAATCAAACACTCTGTAGAAGTGAATAAAGTGAGTGTCTTACAGTAACTCACCTCCAGAATAACTCCTTTCTACAACATATTAGGAGAATCATGATATCTTCATGTGAAATGATTGATCTCGATTTGTCTCCTGTAAGAGAAACACAGAGAAGGAGAAAGCAGATGTTGTGGAGATGTTCAGTGCTCTGATACGCTGCATTGAGAGAAACCAGGCTGAGCTGCTTAAGGTGATGGAGGAGAAGCAGAACGCAGCAGAGAGGAAGGCTGAAGAGTTCATTAAAGATCTGGAGCAGGAAATCACTGATCTAAAGAGGAGAAACACTGATCTGGAGCAGCTCTTCCACACTGAGGATCACGTCCACCTCATACAGGTCAGAGTTCCTCTGTTTCTCAATAGCAATGCAGTACATGACAGGACAGCAGTCCCCATATTGAGGGATTTCTCCTCTCTTCTGCTGTACTGTAGATTTCCCCGTCACTGTGCAGATCTCCAAACACATCCAGGACTGGACTCCCATCACCATCAACTCTCATCTGTGTGTGGAGACTCTGAGGAGAACTCTGGATCAGCTTCAGGAGACTCTCACGCAGGAAATGGAGAAGATCCCTGACATTAGTAAGTGGTTAATCTGGTAGAACTTCATTGATCTGAGATCGGAAATCTTTTTTTTTTTATAAATCTATGTTTGTGTTTTTGTTTATTGTTCCGGTATTTTTTGTAATTTCTAATAATCAAGCTTTTAATCTCAATGTAAAATTGTCCAAAACTATTTTCCAAACAGAATTGAAGAGAATTCAACAATATGCAGGTTTGTGATCTCTTACTGATCACATGACTATATCTATATCTCTTCACTCTTACACACTGTGTGATGATAAAACTGATGTACGCTGTGTTTCTGTCTCTCAGTGGACGTGACTCTGGATCCTGATACAGCGAATCCTTATCTGGTCCTGTCTGATGATGGAAAACAAGTTACATGTGGAGACACAAAACAGAATCTACCTGATAATCCAGAGAGATTTAATAATTGTGTCTGTGTTTTGGGAAAGGAGGGATTCTCCTCAGGGAGATTTTACTATGAGGTTCAGGTTAAAGGCAACAATGAGTGGGATTTAGGAGTGGTCAGAGAATCTATTAACAGGAAAGAGGAGATTATACTCAGACCTAAAGATGGAGTCTGGTGTGTGATTCTGAGGAATAAAACTGAATATACAGCCTGTGAATCTCCCGCTGTGTCCCTCTCCATGAATCAGGTTCCTCAGAAGGTGGGAGTGTTTGTGGATTATGAGGAGGGTCTGGTCTCCTTCTATGATGTTGATTCAAAATCTCATATCTACTCTTTCACTGCTCAGACTTTCACTGAGAAACTTTATCCATATTTCAGTCCCTGCATTAATGATGGAGGTGAAATTCATCCCCACTGATCATCTGTCCTGTTCATCACATCTAATCCTACATTTTGTCTAAACCACAAATTAAACCCTGTTAGTATTTTCAGAGATTCAGCATAATTATATTTAAAACTCTGAATCAGGAGACTTTAAATGTAGAAATGAAAAATGTTGAAATGTTGATTATAATTATCCACTGGAGTTTAATCATTGTTAATGAAATATACATATGTAATATGTCTGAGAAAGGATCTGGGAATCTGGAGTAAACAATCTGTTATAATGATTTATTTTCCTCTAGTAATAATGTGTTCATATCTTGGGAGAGAAAGATGTATAAATATAAATATATATTTCACACTTGTATTCCACACAATTGGTGTGAGTTTAATTAAAGGGTTTCAGCTTCCCTCTTCACTGAACATGTATCAGGATCCTCATGAACCACTATAAAGTACTTAAATGCTGTAATATTTATAATGATGCAAAATGGGAACGGAAATATTTTATTAAATAAACGCTTTAGTGAAGTTTAGAAATTATTTTGTGGAATGTTTGTGTGACGATCTGATACTTGTTTATTTAAACTGATAAAACACACATCTTCATGCATAATTAATACAAAATAATAATAAAATATGAAACGTACTCATGACAAATTTTATTACAGAGATAAAGCTGCTTCCTGAAGATGTACAGTGTAGAGGAATGTTATTATTTGGACCTCTTTGTAGTAACCCAAGTTTCTTTTCCAGTGATTTGGTGGAAAAATATCTTGACCTGCTGCGACTAATTTGTTCATCTAAATCGTTTAGATTATTTACAGGGATGGACACGTAGAGAATAATCACAGTTAGAAAGCCATTGATACGACGCCGTATTAGCGCCAATATGGGATAAGAATAAAGAGTTGTAAGGGGAGGAACAAGAAATTTCTAAGTGAAAAAAAAAATCTAATTGTACAGTAAAAATAAAACTGCAGAAACACTTTGCAAGGTCGGCAAACGTCACTTGTGTCATATTTTTGACGAAATTGTTTGCATTTTAACACAGTAAATAGTGTAATCAATTTCAATCAATATGGAGACAATATCAAATACCGAGGATCACTAATTGATTGGTCGCCATCTACTGGCTAAAAAGTTTCATGACATTAAAAACGGAGTGTATGGTCGCGCCGGAATCAAATAAACAAACTAGGATCGATACAGCGAAACCCCAAATTACTTTGAATCCCTCACAGTGTTCCCCAAACTGCGGCCCGTCCCCACATTTGGTCCGGCCCTTTGAATAATACCAGCGCTATAGTTTGAAAATGTAATTTTAATATATGTGTAAAGGATTCACTGGTCTGATTTTATTTGTAATACTTTCTATTACCAATTTACATAACATATTTACATATGCATATAAATAACAAAACAAAAAATGTAGAGAGTTAGGTTGCTGTTACGTGTTTGTGGTAGGCCTAGGGGCTTTTTAAGGTAACAGACCCAAAAGAAGAAACGAACAAACCATCCAACACACAAAGTTGTGGTTAAGGTGTATTTACTTTAGTGCAAAGTGACAAAATGAAGGTAATTATGTATTTACAATATGTACAGGTTACCAAAAGAAATACGAGGCTGAACTTGGCGGTACTAAAGAAAAGAAACCAAGAAAATGTAAGGTTCTTCCCGGGTTCGATTCCCGTCTCGGCCATGTGTGTGTGGAGTTTGTGCATGTTCTCCCCGTGTCTCAGGGGGTTTTTCTCCTGGTTCTCCGGTTTCCTCCCCCGGTCCAAAAACATGCATGGTAGGTTGATTGGCACCTTGGAAAATTGTCCCTAGTGTATGAATGTGTGTGTGTGTGTGTGTGTGTGTGTGTGTGTGTGTGTGTGTGTGTGTGTGTGTGTGTGTGTGTGTGTGTGTGTGTGTGTGTGTGTGTGTCCTGTGATGGGTTGGCATTCCATCCAGGGTGTATCCTGCCTTAATACCCATAGACGCCTGAGATAGACACAGACTCCCCGTGACCCGAGGGAAGATCGGATATAAGCGGTAGAAGTTGAATTGAATGAATGAATGAATGTTACAGTCACTGTTAATGCTCGTAAAATATATCGTTTACACCTTTAGTGTGAATTTTACGTGTTTTTTATAAACACGTCTGGAGAGAAAATGACATGTGATTAATGCCAGAGGGCGCAATTTTAAGTCATTTATTTTACTGTGTGTGAGTTTCAGACGTAATATCTAAATCAATTATTGTTCATTAAATAATAATATAATAATAATAATAATAATAATAATAATAATAATAATAATAATAATGCATTACATTTATATAGCGCATTTCTGGACAATCAAACATATATGTATATATATATATATATATATATATATATATATATATATATATATATATATATATATATATATATATATATATATATACTTTCTACAGTTTTCACTTACCTAAATGCTGTACATACGTTTGCATATTTATATTACTAGCTGTACATAAACATATGTCAATTTGCACATTGCTACTATCTATCTATCTATCTATCTATCTGTCTGTCTGTCTATCTATCTATCTATCTATCAATCTATCTATCTGTCTATCTATCTATTTTGTTTGTCGTCATTCTTTCTTCATGTTCTTTCTTTCTTTCTGTTTGAGAAATAGGAACTATTTGAACTCAACTCTAATAAACTAGAGTTGCACATAAAAATATTTAAACAAAGTTCAAAACAGCTAAACAAAAAAAATAAAATTACACAGTGAGGCAATTCTATAGTTTGTAGTTTGCTGTTTAAAGTCTATAGTTTGTAGTTTGCTGTTTAAAGTCTATAGTTTGTAGTTGCTGTAGGTAGTGAGAGTATGCATTTTCCTTTTTATGTTTACAAACTAATTAAAGCTAAACACATTTAATTGCATTTAATCGCATTTAATCTGTTTAAGAATTTAATGTATCTTGAGAGCAGCCTACAGAGGCGTTCCAGGAGAATACATGGCAACCCTCCGCCCGACTCTGCCGACTCTTTGCAGGCTAGTGCGCATGCGTGAGTAGAAGCCACGCGTGTCCTACAGCGCATGCGCCTTAACTGTTGCTACCGAAGACTCTGGAATAAAAGACACACTCGGGTGTTTTTTTTATTTGTAGTTTCTTTATTATAATTATACTATTTTTTGTGTTTTATTCTTCTCATAGACACGCGCGGGAGTCAGAGCACAAGAGGAAGAGAAAATAAAAACAAATAACAGCGACTTTATCTTCATCATCATTGTTATTGTAGACGGAGAGGCTGGGAGGCGCGCGTGCGCTCAGCAGGTCAGTGCCACGTGATGTGTTTATGATGGTGATGATGATGCTAGTGATGATGATGATAATGGTGGTGATGCTGATGGTGGTGATAATAGTGTGAGTGTGATGATGATGATGATGATGATGATGGTGATGATAGTAATGGTGATGATGATGATGATGATGATGATGGTGATGGTGGTGATGATGGTGGTGATAGTAATGTGATGATGGTGGTGATAATAGTGTGATGGTGATGATAGTGATGATGATGATAGTGATAGTGGTGTAATAGTGTGATGGTGATGATGGTGTAATGCTGATGATGATGATGGATGATGGTGATGATGATGATGAATGATGATGGTGATGATGGTGATGATGTGATGTGATGATGGTGGTGGGGTGATAATAGTGGTGATGATCGTGGTGATGATAGTGATGATGATGATAGTGATAGTGGTGATGATGGTGGTGATAGTAATGGTGATGATGATGGTGATCATGATGGTTGAGATGATAGTGATGATGATGATGATAGAGATGATGATGATGGTGGTGATGATGATGAATGGTGATGGTGATGATGATGGTGATCATGATGGTAGAGATGATAGTGATGATGATGGTGGTGATGATGGTGGTGATAGTAATGGTGATGATGGTGATCATGATGGTAGAGATGATAGTGATGATGATGATAGTGATGGTAGTGATGATGGTGGTGATAGTAATGGTGATGATGGTGATCATGATGGTAGAGATGATAGCGATGATAATGATAGTGATGGTGGTGATGATGGTGGTGATAGTAATGGTGATGGTGATGATGATGATGGTGATGATGTGATGATGAGATGATGATGATAGATGATGATGATGATGATGGTGGTGATAGTAATGGTGATGATGATGGCTTCAACCTGTTCATGACTTGTCCTGTCTTTTTTACATGTGGAAGCTATCTGAGATGTTCCATGTTGTTTGTTCGTTCCTCCCTTCTCCAGTTCTCCTCCCTTCTCTTTCCAACACTAACTCATAAGAACAGGAAATGACCTCACCATGATGAAGCTGTTCTGCTTTTCATTCCGGAAGAACCTTTCTAGGAACCTTTCTCTTAGTCCATTTCTCAAGTCTTGTGGATTTATCCGAATCCGGATTTATTCCTGTTTTCCGAGATGCCGTGTTGTCCGTGTCTTTCAAAGTTCGAAGTTCCATCGAATACGTGACGAAGGAATTTGAGAGCATGTGTATGTAAGGGTGTGAATTTGGGAGATGTTGGAAACTTACCAGGAATTTATGGAAATCTATGGGAATTAAGTAGAAATGTGGTGGGTTTCCTCCCAACTTGCCAATGTAAATGTATGGGAACTTTGGGGAAATGTATATAATATAAGGCTTTTGTTTGGCCACAAGCTGACATGCAGGCTAATACAATTAACAACTCTTTGATTTGATTTAATATGATTTTCTTGCACAATAAAAATCTGTGATGTAACATTTAAACTCACTATTTTGTCAACATGCAATTTCATAAATTCCCAGTTTATTCCCATTGATTCCTGTTAATTCCCATATAACTTTTCCAGTCTTGAAAATTCCCATCATTTTCCAAACGTGCACCATCATTTTGTCGTATTAGCATTAGTGGTATTTAGATCTTTTATTGGTTCCTGAGTAAATTCAGAATTAAAACCTGGAGAAAGCGTGGCTCCGGTAAAGGAAAGTGTGTTTGTGTGTATCATGGTTACGGCAGCACTCGTTTCCCCAGCACACCGGAGATCCGTCAGTCATGTGTAAAGCTGAAGCACACTGCAGTAGATCTCCGTCGTGTAATTAGAGCAGTAAACGTTTGCGAGGTGAGACTGGGATTGGTGAAGGTCAGCTGGAGATTGTCCTGATCCCTGACGGAAAGGGCACAGTGGATATAAATAGCAGTCGAACAAGACACTTCAGTTTGTAACTCGGCACCTTCATGCCTTTTGTTACGTTTGTCTACATAAGACAAGTCATGTGACCCGACCGCTACGACAGACCGGACAAATTCGAAATAAAGCCCGCCGAGACGACTCGAACCTGTTATAGCGTATAATGAAAGTTTTTAACAAAGATGTGAGGAAAGACTTGAGGAATTTTAGGTATAATGAAGGATAAATACACCGTTATATGTTACAGTAGTTCAAAATTGCAAGGAAACGAAATGTTCCTGAGATCGTTTGACCCGATTCGATAGTTGTTAAGAATTTAATTTAATTACGCATAAAATTCACAGTTTGGAGTTTATCATAATTTTTTAAGTTACGGTTCGTTTCAATTTCGGTCCAGTTTGGGTGAAGAAAGAATAAAATGATGAAATCTACAATTATAGTAGAAAAATATACATGTAAATATTTATTATTATTATTATTATTATTATTATTATTATTATTATATATTTACAATCAGCAGTTTACACTCTCCCAAACTAAATTGCGTGCTTCGTTTGAAAAAAGAAACTTGTAGAAATGTAAATTTGTGGTGTTTTATTTCCCCCGGAGGTTTCTAGTAGTTCACTCGTATCCAGGTGAGATGCCTCCACCCTTCATTTGGGTTTCCAAATGGTGCTTAATGGTGTATTTGGCGTTAGTCTTTCCTAAATACGTTCGCTCGCTTGCTGGAAAGGCCTCCCTGGATATAAATAGCAGCCGAACGAGATACTTGTGTTTGCATCTCACCACCTTCATGGCTTTGTTTACCTCCGTCTACTGTATTTCTGTTAGCAAGTGTTTATTGGTTACTTGACTCGGCGGACAAAAAGAAATCATGAGAGAACATTGCAGGCAAATGCAAAGCGAAAATTTGAATTTGACCCCGAGCTGAAACGACCGTTTCTATTCGGTACGAGCTATTCGGTACGGTTGGGTTATTAACCATGTCATACATTTAACTCCATACATATACGATGGGCGATGATGTGCTGCAGCCGTTGTCTGGTTCTAATAGTGTTATTTAAGGTCCACATAAGGTTCTTGCACCAAATACAAGTTAACATCAGTGTGTTACTTTTTGAAATTATGTGCAGACGGAGAAAACTTTCAAACTTTCATTCTGGATTAAAGTGGACGTAGCCGTAACAGACACTGGACTCCATGTACGGGGAATTTGGAATAGCATAGGGTATGGGAAAGCACAGTGGTTAAGCCTGTGGGTTTCTGATTGGTAGGTCAGGGGTTTAAGCCCCAGCATTACACTGCGTCTCAACACTGCTTATTTACAAGAACCTTCGTATCCATAACACATTTTGTGTAGCGGGTGCTTCTGATTGGTCAAACTGACAGACTGTTGCTTTTACACAGGAGCGTATCGAATAATCCTAACATGAGAGAGTGAGCTTTGTAAGGCAATCAATTCCGTAGTCAAGAGAGGACAAAAATACAATCAGTGTTTAAAATAGGACGAGACGAGCAGGGAGTAAAACCCTTCTAAATTTAAATTAAAAACACTAACTAGGACAAGCGTCCATATACAGATGTTCCTGACCTACTAAATTCACTATCTGTGCAAAAGTATACGGACACCTGTCCGGAAGTGTTTTTGTTTTTCCCACTCGATTTTTATGGGGATTTTCATGGAGATTTGATCGGCCAGTTAGTAAAGCCATGTGCTGATGTAGGTTAGACGAGAAAGTTGAGGTGAGGCCGCTTTAGCAGGAGATCTTCCACCCCTGCCTGGGTAAAGCATATCTTCTTGGAACGTCTCAGGAGCATTCAACTGTTTTTGCATTTCTTAGTTCAAGTGAAGGGGAAAATTCACGCTAAGGATTCCAGAGACATCTTGTACAACCTGACCTTGTGGTTTGAGATGGAATCAAATCTGGTTGCGAAGGTGAAAGATGTTTTCGATAGAGTATACTTGGTAATGGTTCACATGTGACAGAACTGCAGTACAGGGTTTTCGGTTTTCTGCGGACCGAATGCAGTCATTTATCTGTGCGGAACAAAGTCGGGTTCTAAGTATGAGTGGTTAACCGCAAGTTTGTTTAGCCTCTGCCTCGCAGGCACTGTCAATGTTGTTATTATTATTATTATTATTAATAAACTTAAGTATATTGACAATAAAATACAGACCAGAAATACAATTTGTTGCGCATTGTAAAACTCTGTGTTGATTTTTTAACACAGACTGTCGTCTCTTTAGCATTTTATGTCCAGCTTCCAGAATTTCTCTTAAAAGTAGAAAATCATGACAATTCCGGCTGTAATAAGAAGAACAGTTAAATAGACCATAATTTCACAAAAGATCAATATTAAATATACAACTATTTGTTACCCAAATGGGGTCTAAAGAAATGTGATTTTTTTTTTCCCATTTATATAATTTCATTAAATCAGTTTAATTTGTGGCAATTTAATTGATTCATCAATTTAATAAAAAAATTTCATTCCATTAATTTGATTTAGTCTGATTTATTAAACATTATAAAATATAATCAGATATATCATTTAAACCAAGTAGACCTTTTATTTAAAATGTTGTGTAAATGGCGTTTTTAAATACCCCCTACCAAACCGTGAAGTAAAAACGCCACATTTTTGTAGCACGGAAGATCTCCAAGCCTATTTAGTTAGAAATGAATGCGAACGCTGACCGAACCCCAGACTTCCTCACGTCACCTACATTTCAACCAGACTTTACAACAACCTTGTGTCTGAAGGAATAAACAAATAAACAAATCTCCATGACATCTAGTTAAACATCTTCCTGGAAGAGTGGAGATGAATATGGAATGGATATGTTTCTGTGAAGTAAGCGATTTGCACATCGTTCTGTCCTAATTTTGACTCTCTCTCTCTCTCTCTCTCCCTCTCTCCACCCCCTCCCCACATTCACTCTCTTTTCCAGATCTGCTCGGAGTTAAACCTCGAAGCCAAGCTCCATGATGGAGTACTACCAGACCCTAGGCGTACGCAAAGACGCGTCTCCGGACGACATAAAGAAAGCGTGAGTAGCATTGTGTCCTCCACACGCCGGATATTTTTACACATCGTGGACGTTAGAGTGGACACGGCGGGCTAAGTATAACTCGGCATAGCAGAGAGAGAGAGAGAGAGAGAGAGACGTTTCCACTCGACCTCACCGCTCGTCCGTTACAAACCCTTTTCGCTTCGGGTTTTTTCCCTGAAGTTTTAGACGACAATAAAAAATAAAACGAAAAGGAAGTCAGCGTTGTGTTTCGAGCCGATTCTGTGTAAATATTAGCACAAAGTGTGAAGTAAATAATGTTTCTAATATTTTATTTGTTTCATTCGATTGTTGGTTTGGTGAGGCACGGTGGTTTAGTGGTTAGTACGTTCGCCTCACACCGCCAGGGTCCGGGTTCGATTCCCGTCTCGGCCATGTGTATGTGGAGTTTGTGCATGTTCTCCCCGTGCCTCAGGGGGTTTTTCTCCGGGTTCTCCGGTTTCCTCCCGGTCCAAAAACATGCAGGTAGGATCCAGGGTGTATCCTGCCTTAATGCCCATAGATGCCTGAGATAGGCACAGGGAAGATCGGATAAAGCGGTAGAAGATGAATGAATGAATGAATGTTGGTTTGGTCGCTTCCATTTTCTTTAAGGCGGTTGTTATTGTTTATTATTCCTTGTATGTTCAGGTAAAACCTGAGGGTTCTTATAGTTTGCCTAACTAGAAATTTCATTTGTTAGTGGAACTAAGATTTCAAAATGGTGATCTTCATATAAGTCCTGATTTCTTTTCTTTTTTTTCGGTACTATATATATATATTTTTTTACAATGCCCTTAATATAATCTTGTATTGGTTCATTAGTTATTTAAGAAAATATCTAAGGTGAATGTTAATATTCCTGACCGATTTGTCTCATTTTCATGTTCAGATTGTCATTACATCATCGTTATCAGCATCTTTAAGTGTCTCAGTAGATCTTTATGATCATATCTGTGGGGAAATGTTAACGTTCCTGGCGTATTCATGTTTTCTTTCCTTTTTAATGATCGTAAAAACCTCACATTGTGCTTATCATGTTCTTCTAATACTTTATTAGCATTTTGTCAGCAAATCTGAGGTAAATGCTAAACTTCCTGGAGGTTTTATGCTATTATTATTGTTTTAATGTCCTTACATAGTCTTTAGTGTCTTCTGTAAGAGTTTTAGCTATTTAACAACATCCCTGAGGTAAATCTTAATGTTTCTGAGAGATTTGTCTCATTTATATGATAAGATTGACATTACATTGCCTTTAACATCACTTTTTAGTGTTTTAATAGCTATGCATCATCACATCTGAGGTAAAAGTCAATTTTCTTGGTATTTTCTTGCAGTTTTAGTTGTCGTAGTGTGTTTTGTATTACTTCAGCGTCTTCTATAAGAGTGTTATTATCTATTTAACAGTACATCTGAGGTAAACTTTAAAGTTCTTAATGATATTTTTAATATCACCGTTTTCATATTTTCTTTAATACTTTCAAGTCAAGTTACTTTATTGTCACATCACCACAAGGATGAGTGAAATTCTTGTGAGCTTACGCCGAGCAATTAGTGTTTTCTATAAGCGTTTAATAATTAGCAATGTAGCTGAGGTAAATATTAATATTCCTGTCATTTTTGTCATTTTAATTATCACAGTGTTATTGTTGTAGTACTTTTAACATCATCTATTATTGATGTATATAAGCAATGTACCAACATTTCCGAGATAAACACTGATGCTATGTGTTTCCATTGTAGTTACTTCTTCTCTAATATCATCTATAAGACTTTTATTAATTATTTAACCACACTTCTGAGAGAAAAGTTAACGTTCCTGACAGGTTTATGTCATTATCATTAGCGTATTGTCTTTATATTATCTGTTAGTGCTGTATCAGTACATTTTAAGGCAAATGTATAAGATCTGTTTATTGATTTGTCTTGTTTTATTATTATAGATTTTATACAGTACCTTCAGCAACTGTTTATTAGTGTTTTGTTATTTATTTAACAACAAATCTGTGGTTAAAAAAAAAAAAAATAACGGTGCCATCAGCCTTCATGCTATTTTTATGATCATATTGTTATTACACTACCTTTAACTTCACATATTAGTAATATATTAGCAAACAATTGCTGATATTTTAGATAGTTTTGTTACAATTCTAGTGTCTGTACATCAACTTAACATCTACTAGCGTTTTATTTGCTATTTACCATCATATCTGAGGTAAATGTAAGTGTTTCTGACAGATACATGCCATTTTTCATTAATTTAGTGTCTGTACATGGTCTTTAACATCATCTATTAGTGTTTTATTAGCTTTTTAATATAGAAAATATCTCTGGATAAATGTTTTCGTCCAGATTTAAGCCATTTTCAATATCAAAATTATTTTCTGTTGTTTTAATATTATCCATTAGTCATCATATTCACAAAAGTTGACTTAAACAGACGTTCCTAACAGATTATTCTCATTACTATTACATTTATTATATTCTCTTACAGGCTTAGAAGCTATTTATCATCATATTTGAGCTAAATGTTAATATTTATGACAGTGTAATGCAATTTTCATTATCTTAATGTGTATACATCTATTTTTGTTCTACTATCAATTATTAATAATTTATTAGCAATGTACTAACAACTCTAAGGTAAATCGATTGTATAAATTATAATTTATAAGTTAATAGCTTGTCTTTGTCTTTTTTAGTTGTTTACCACCATCTCTGAGACGCAATGTCTTTTTCTACTTTGTTTAAAAAAAAAAAAAAACATGCTAACTAGCTAAACCTGTCCTTTCACCAATTACCTAGCCCAGTGCACAGCTTAAGAGCATTGTTGGATAATGAGCTTAAAGTCTTTTATCTTGTTAAGGACATTGTCTTTATGAGTTAAAACAATTTTTCCTGAAACGCTGCTTCGTTTTGCGGCATTAGCGTTTTGCAGAACTGTGGAAAGTGCTGTGATGTAGAGAACCTTTGTGAACTCCAAACACCGTCCCAAAACAGAGCGTCTTTTGTTTCGTATTTTTTTCCCTGTTTTCTTTCGGGTCTATAAGTAAATCCCCTGGCTATTATGGAGTGTGTGGGTTAGCGTTGCTGATTCTGCGGTTTCTGTACACATACAGATAGAGGGTCGACCTTTACACCTGATGGACGGTTAAACCCCCGAGGCCTTTTCCTTAGATGAATCATGATTTTGATAGCTAATAATGTATGTGAATCTGTCTCTCTTAAACATTCTTTCTTTCACCTCCTTACAGGTACAGAAAATTGGCCTTAAAATGGCATCCAGATAAAAATCCAGACAACAAAGATGAAGCCGAGAGGAGATTTAAGGAGATCTCTGAAGCTTACGAGGTCCTGTCGGATGGTAAATTTCAGCTTTTACTTTCCCCCCAATCACCTGCTTCGAGTACTGAATTTAAAATCATCAACCCAAAATATGTTGTTTTTGAACAGCTTTTATTGTCAATTTAAACGCAAATACAGATGATTTTGACAGTCATTGTTTTTTAATTATGCCATAGTCATTATATCCTCCTTAACGGCTTTTATTAGTGTTTTATTAGCATTGTATCAACTTTTCTGGCTTTGCTTCATCTTATTTTCATTAGCATAAATCTTGAAACAGCATTTATGTGCCTTTTATCACCTTTGTACATACCTGAGCAAAATTCTGACTTCTCTTATTTTCAATATCGCAGTTTCCTTTAACAGCTTGTATTACCCGCACATCTGAGGTAAATTCTGGTGTTTAAGTAGCAGTATTTACGTGCTGGTAATGTTGATGACGATCTTTTTTACACATTCTAAAATCTATTAAAACATACAACCAATCAACATCTTATGTAGGCATTTTGAACTCTCCAATTGTAACCGACCTCTTCAAAGCCCCGCCCACTTTCCTCCATTTCACGCTAGTAATCTCGATGTTGGTGTTCTTGTATCGAGGTAATTTTTCCCGTTCCTGTTAGCTATTTTTGGATATTCGGATCGGTTTATTAGGACAATCCAATATCTTGGCCACAGAAAATCTTATACACATTGTTTTCACTTCAGCTATCGTATCACTCGCTATATATTTTTTTTCTTAATGCAGAATACTGTTATTCAAGCTTTCGAGATAAAATGTATTATCAGCAGATCTCCTGTCAGGTGATGGTTTCATATGTCTCTGGTTACATTTAGATCACGTTAATTAGGTTAGGTTCCTTTGGTGTAATTTGGTTGAAGTCTGTCGTCTATACAAGTTTTATATGGAATTGCTTTTTTTCCCCTCATTGTCACATATAGATTTGGCTCCATGTGATAATAGTTTCTAGATTTTTGCAATGCACCCAGACATGGTAACAGCAAGGTCAGATGTTTAGCATTTTTTTCAGGATTAAAGAATGTGGAATATTCATACATTAATAAATAACAAGAAGAACGAAACATCTGGTTGTTGTAGATCAGGGGTGTACAAACTTTTTGTAAAGAGGGCCGGATTTGGTGAGGTGAAACTATGTTGGGGACATTCAGTCTGACATTCCTTGAATATTAAAATTAAATGCAAATTTACAAATTATTTTTTATTATTATTTTTATTATTTTTTTATCGCAAATGTCAGACTTTTCATTTCTTCACACATAACACAAATAAATCTAAACAAGTTTTAAAAGACTTTGTCTTTCATATTTTAAGGCTGGATAAAGTAAAGAAAACATTCAGGAAGATTCTAGGTTAATTTGAAACATTATATATTATTCACTATTAAATGGCAATTGTTAACCTCTAAAAACATTGATCTTATTCTGAAGTACAAAACAAGGGAATATAAAAAATGATAAAATGTTAATTTATTTGGCCTTAATTGATGAATACAGTGGAATATTATAGTTTTGCCTCCTTCTTCTTTGACCTTTACGCAAGAGTGCGGCTACAGGTCTTCTGGTGAAATTTAAAATAGATTTTTTTTGTATTCTTGTATTTTATACTGTTGATCAACAGTGCTGGCGGGCAACATATTATTGATTTTATGACGGAGACTGCGGGGAATTTCAACACGGACTGCATTTGGCCCCCGGGCTGTACTTTGGACGTGCCTGATGTAGAGAACTCTTAAGAACTCTTCTTGTTTAAACATGGCGTCCATACAAAATTTCTAAAGCAGATGGCCAGGACACCTGATGGTTGTGGAAGAATCTCCAAGAGTTCTTCTTGTTTTGACACATCAGACCTTTTGTAGTGGTATGTCTAATAATGTACATTACTAAGTTAATCAAACAAGAACTAGAAAACAATATTTGCATGCAAGAAAATGATGCATCTCATGCACAATGTGAAAAATGTGGAACCACTTAGATGTTCATGGTTTGAAGGACACCTGTGTTTTCCTTGAGTTCCTATACAAGAAAGTCGGACACACCAGAATGGACAGTGGAAGAATGTTCAGTGCATCCCAAATGGAACTTGTGTACGATGGAGACCCGGAGAGATGATGCGATCGGACAATCCTGAACCATCATGGCTACCATTCCATACTTAAACATGACACAATTCCGTCTGGAGTTAAAGCTGGGTGATTTTTTTTAGACAAAATTCGATTTTGGATACAGTATGAAAATACGTCCTCTATTTGTACCTGTTTGTAGTCTGTGTTTTGGGGTCTGTGTCATGGCCGTGTTTGAGGCGCTGGAATAAATGAGTCGCGCTGCTTCCTTTAGTCGCCACAAACTTTAGTTAAACGTTACAGCGAGGCTTTGGTTTGTTGAACGTCTGAAGTTACAAACCCGAACCGTTTTCCATACGACTGATGAAACCCCGCCCCCTCTTGGAAACAAACTCTTCGCATTTGTCAGAGCGCAGCCATGTTGTATTTCGTATTTCGCAAGAGGCGGAAAACTACGGTAGCTCGCTGTGCCAAACCGAAGTTTCGTTTCGTCAGCGACATAAACCATAAAGTCAAATTATTTAATAATGCCGATTATAATCTAGAGCTCTATCTCGAGTGTTATCTATCATGGAACCATCTGCCCAGTCACCGCACCTAAATCCTGTTTAACTAATGAATGTTCTTCAGGATTTTTCAAGGGGAAAAAAGTAGAACATCTGGATATATATGTGTTTGATTGGCCGAAGGAAATCTTCATACCAATTCATTACCTTGGATGTTGCATAGAAATGAAAGGAACATGTATTACGCTCTAAAAAAACACACTCGTAAACTCTGTTTAGAAACTAATTTGTATAAAGTTGCCTGTGGGGCTTTTAAGCACAGCTATGAGTCATTACTGCATTGATACAGGGGCCATGAGACCTTTTTAATATAAATAGACTCCTCTGCTATCACACTTCTTTCTTATTGGATCAGACTTTCTTTTGAGACTCTGAGAGACGGTACATTCTGTACACACACACACACACACACACACACACACACACTATCTTCATCCTGTATGATTTATAGGGAAGCCCTGGGGGCATCAATTCATTCTTCAGGTCCAAACCTTCTTTCTAGCTGTTGGAACAGGTTCCTGTGTCACTCCGATCGAGTGCAGATGAAAACGCAGATGATCTTCTGCTGATTCTTGACTTGGCAGCGACACGGGTTTAATTTCCCGAGGAAATCAGTTTTCCATCTTTTACACAGAAAAAAAAGAGTCCCCATTTTGTATAAGCAGAAGTCAAAGTGTTTATTTGAGGAGGTGTTTTTAAAGCCTTGCTGAGTGCAAATCCGGCTTCTGGTGGTCCAGATTGAATAACGTTGGTCTTGTGCATGTGGATTTCTTATTATTTTTGGAGAAATACTTTAGCAGTAAATCAGTAGAAGTCGACCAGTAGTGGGTTTTTATCGATAGCTAGCTTTGATCGCTACTTGCCGATAACCGATTAATCACCCGGATGTATTTATAACGAATAAAAAAAAAAAAAAACGTGTAAAATTATTCAGTATTGAATTTAATGTTAATTTATATTGAATAATGTGATAGTCATTCAAACTTAAACGTTCCAAATAAATAAAAAAAATTTTTTTTTTAATTAATATAAAAAAAAATGCATGTGATGTCAGTGTGTAGCCTCTAGGGGCCGCTCTCGTACTCAATGCAAAGCGGAAATATCGATCGATATTTATTTCCTTAAAATGAGCCTTTCATCCTCTTATCCCATACAGTCTATGTCTTAAATGTAATATTTGCTTTCACAAACAGTAACATTGGATTTTTCAACGAACCGAACCCCTTTGTGTTGTCCAGGTTCGCATTTTAACAGCTGCCGTGATTTGTCTCGTGACCTTTAACCTCCATGTGAGTAGTTGTTGCTGGAAAATATGTGGACGTAAGTCACACAGGTCAGCGCTAGGTCATACAGAGCGACATTTCTGGCCCAGTTTATATTTACCGTGTGATGAGATAATTGGACGTCATGCGGTGCAACGGGTCGATTTTGACCCGTTTAATTATGTCATGGGGTTAAAGCGAAGGTCATGCAGTTGTAATTGCTTGATATATGGGCTCAGGAAGTGGTGCATTAATTTGAGGCTAGTAATATAAATCTATTCACCAACTTTTTGTCAGCTGTGGGTCTCAACAGTGGTGTGCATTGGGGCCTTATTAGGTCATAGTTCTGAAGGAATACCTGTCAACTCTGTGGTGGTCATGATGGTGGTGGTACAGGAATGTTATTGTTCCAGGGTTTGGAATCTGACCCTGTTGTTTCCAGGTTCAGGTTCCAGTTTACGCTTGTGATTCTGGCTTTAGGTTTCTATTCCCGGGTGTTTTTAAATAAGGTACCTGGTCTAAGATTCCCAGTTTCAAGTCCCAGGTTTCAGGTACTTGGCTTTAAACTTGAAGCCTCCGATTCCTGCCCTTGGGTACCTGGTATTAGATTTGCAGGTCCAAGTTCCTAGCTTTAGGTACATAGTTTTAGATTTCCAGCTTCAGGTCCCTGGTATGAGATACTTTTGGACTTCCTGGCCTTGAGTACCTGTTCTTATTTAGTATAGGGCCTTAGATTCACAGGTTTATGATCCTGGCCTTGGTGTACTTGGTTTTCGATTCCTGAGTTCTGGTTCTAGCCTTAGATTTCCATCCTTGGTGCCCATGGTCTTGTATTACCAGCTTCAGGACCACAAGTGTAGGGTTCTGGTTTTGTGTACCTGGTGTTAGATTCCCAGGTTCAGGTTCCTAACCTTGGGCACTTGGTCTTAGACTAAACATTCATAGTCTTTAGATTCATAGATTATCTTTCTGGTCCAACAAACCTAGTCTTGGTCTCCTAGCTTTCCAATAACAGGTCCTTACCTGGTCCTGAATTCTCACTCTTAGGGTCCTGGATTTAGGTTCCCGCCCAAAGATCCCTGGTCCTAGACTCCTAGCATTCACACACATTGGTAAAAGAACTGCTGGAGGTTGTTTCTCTGTACTTGTTTTTAATACATACCTGTAAATCCACTGGATTTAACAAATGTCAAAAAGATCTAAAATTTTGCTTTCAGACGACAAGCGCAGTTTATATGACAGATACGGCAAAGATGCCTTGTCTGGAGGAGGAAGGAGAGGTAACGATCATCTCCTCAACATCAAACATTTTTTTCTTCTTTAAATCAGTTTTTTTTGTTTGTTTGTTTGTTTGTTTTTTCTTTAACAAACTGTCCCCCCCCCTTTCAGGAGGACATTATGACGACCATTTTGGTGGCGTATTCACATTCCGTAACCCTGAAGATGTTTTCAGGGAGTTCTTCGGAGGCAGAGATCCATTCGCAGATTTCTTCGGTAAGAGTTTTGACTCCTACATCTCAGCGAGGAATGAGGACCAGTGCATTCATGAAAAACGGCATTTCCTTAACCTCCCCTTTCAGTCCTTACAAGATCACACCATATAAACATCAATGAGACATTGGAGAGTTTGTGAATGTTCACTTCGAATCCAGATACACTTACATCATACATACTTAAAATGTTCCCCCTATTTCCCATTTAAATATACCTCAGGGATCGGTACACCCCCAGTTTCCCTTTACGATAGATTACGATACAATACAATAGATATAATCCGATAGATAGCTATGATACAACTAATACAATACAATCAATACAATACGATCGAATACAATGCGGTAGATACGATGTGATAGATAGATATATATGATACAACTGACATGATACGATCAATACAATACAATTGAATACGATAGATGCGATCCGACAGATAGATATGATAAAACTGATACGATACGATTGAATGTGATACAATAGATACGATACAATATGATCGAATACGATAGATCCGATCCGATAGATATGATACAACTGATACAATACGATCGAATACAATATGATAGATACGATAGATACGATACGATACGATAGATACAATATGATAAAATACGATAGATGCGATCCGATAGATAGATATGATACAACTGATATGATACGATGCAATACGTACCGATACAGTCCAATGCGATACGATAGATAGATATGATACAACTGATACAATACGATCGAATACGATACGATAGATATAATACGATAGATACGATACAATAGATACAATATGATCAAATACGATAGATGCGATCCGATAGATAGATATGATACAACTGATATGATACGATAGATACGATGCAATACGATACGATACAATCCAATGCGATACGATAGATAGATATGATACAACTGATATGATACGATAGATACGATACAATAGATACGATACGATAGATATGATACGATAGATACAATATGATCAAATACGATAGATGCCATCCGATAGATAGATATGATACAACTGATATGATACGATAGATACGATGCGATAGATACGATTCAACTGATACGATATGATCGATAGAGAGATACGATAGATAGATGTTGTCCATTCTTCATCCGAATGTTTAGGTTAAATTGCTATATCGTTTTGTATAATTTAATCAGCAGCTTTTATTTGATATGAAATGAAGTCTAACCCTGAACGTTCTTCAGAAATGGAGGTGAATTTACTCATTACTACTATACTATGATGATGTGATGTGATGAGAAATTTGTGTTCTTCCTTGAGCCAGGGCACTACGAGTCATTAATGCTGCTTTCTTCCCCAATCCATCATTTTCCTTTCACATTTCAACACTGTGTTTTCCTAAAGGACTACACTGAGGGGTGCCAATACTTGTGACATTTGTTTTTTGTAGAGAACATAACAGCTGGAATAAATGCACTTGATTTACAGTGTGTTTCTCAGATTACACTGTAAGATCATTAACCCGGGACACTTTTTTTTTTAACCCGTCTCTAAGGGTGCCAATAATTCTGGAGCTGAATGTGAGAAATGTACACAATGCGGTCTCTGTTTATAGAGCCGAGTAGAAGGTCAAAAGGTCAAGCAGTGTTATGAACTGATCCCTCAGTCTTCAGGCGTACCGAGGCGTCTCCCGGTCCTGTAGATTATTATGGAGTGTGATGAACGGCGTGAACGTGATAGAGGGATTGAAACAGGAAGTAGTTCTCTTTTTTTTTCCCCGGAGTGTTCCGGACGTGGTGTGATGTAATATATCAAATATTCCAAAGATCTGCGTCCCAAAAAACATGACCTTTTATGGAGCAGTGCGGAGAAACTAAATCCCCACTTTATCTCATTTCATTTCGTTGTATTTTATTTAACAAATTTTTATTAAAAATACAAACATTTTTCATTTTCTCCTTTTATTTTTATTATTTTTCTTATTTTTCTTTTATTTCCGGTTTAAATATTTAGTTGTATATTTAATCTTTCTATCTTTTCTAAAACTTTTTTTTTTTTTGGTATTCAATTTCACTTTTGTTTACTTCTTTCTTTTCTTTTTTTAATTTGTCTTCTTTCACTTTTATTTCTCACTTTTTTTATGATCTTGTAATGCATTATTATTATTTTGTTTGTTTGATTTCTCCTTCTTTTTGTTTTATTAATTTTCTTTAAATCCCATTTTCCTTTATTAGATTATTTTCTTGCTTTTAGTTTTATTTCTATTTATTTCTTTCTAATTTTACATTTTAGACTTTTTCTTTTTTCTTTCTCTTTCTTTTCTTCATTTATCTTTAGTGTTATTATAATGATTCATTTATTTTCATTCACCCATTTATTTATTTATTTATTTATTTATTTATTTATTTATTATTTATTTAATGAACACCTTACACACACACACACACACACACACACACACACACACACACACACACAGAGAGGTTTATTACATTCCCTTCCACCCAACACACATCACAACACACCAGTAAACACACCTTCCTCCTGTTTCAGTGCGTAAACACACCTCGTACTGAAATCACCCCGGTCCTAAATGTTCCAACGGAACACCTATCACTGCAATCTCACACACACACACACACCACACACACACACACACACACACACACACACACACACACACACACACACACACACACAACACACACACACACACACACACACACACACATCACACCATCTTGTCTCAGGCTCTTGTGTTTTTTATACAGGAGCTATTTGAGTAAACATTCCTGTCGGGTGATACAGAGTCTCTTCTCGGCCGTGTGGAAATGCCCTTGCCATATTTAGCGCGTCTGTGTGCGTTAAACACATGCCGTTACATCAAGCGTTCATCACCGCCTCACTCCAGACCGCTGTGTACAGCCCAGAGGAACGCCGTTCCTAAACGTCTGAATTTGAATTTGGTTTTATAGTCCACTTAAGATAAAAGTCCCTGTGTGTATCTATTTATATGATGTATATTGTGATATATATATATATATATATATATATATATATATATATATATATATATATCTATATATATATATATATATATATATATACACACACACACACACATATATATAAACTTGTCTATCTCAAACTCAAATTGTAACAGGTGGGAGCACAGTGGTTAAGCAATGGGCTTCTGTGCCGATAGATCGCAGGTTCAAATCCCACCACCACTATCAAACTGCTACTAGTGGGCCCTTGAGAAAGGCCCTTAACCCTCAATTGCTCATTTTTAAGGCTGATACCTTGTAAGTCACTGTGGATAAGATAAACGCCAGATATGTAAATGTTCTTCTGCACATAAAAAGGACTGCAATCGGTACCGAAAGCCCTGTACGGGAAAATTTGGGTACGAAAATGTGTAATGTAACGTCTCTAACAAATTATATATATATATATATATATATATATATATATATATATATATATATATATATATATACAGACGTGGACAAAATTTGTTGGTACCCTTTGGTCAATGAAAGAAAAAGTCACAATGGTCACAGAAATAATTTTTTTCTTTAATCTGACAAAAGTAATAATAAATAAAAATTCTATAAATGTTAACCAATGAAAGTCAGACATTGTTTTTTCAACCATGCTTCAACAGAATTATGTAAAAAAATAAACTCATGAAACAGGCATGGACAAAAATGATGGTACCCCTAACTTAATATTTTGTTGCGCAACCTTTTGAGGCAATCACTGCAATCAAACGCTTCCTGTAACTGTCAATGAGACATCTGCACCTCTCAGCAGGTATTTTGGCCCACTCCTCATGAGCAAACTGCTCCAGTTGTGTCCGGTTTGAAGGGTGCCTTTTCCAGACTGCATGTTTCAGCTCCTTCCAAAGATGCTCAATAGGATTGAGGTCAGGGCTCATAGACGGCCACTTTAGAATAGTCCAATTTTTTCCTCTTAGCCATTCTTGGGTGTTTTTAGCTGTGTGTTTTGGGTCATTGTCCTGTTGCAAGACCCATGACCTGCGACTGAGACCAAGCTTTCTGACACTGGCTAGTACATTTCTCTCTAGAATTCCTTGATAGTCTTGAGATTTCATTGTACCCTGCACAGATTCAAGACACCCTGTGCCAGACGCAGCAAAGCAGCCCCAGAACATAACAGAGCCTCCTCCATGTTTCACAGTAGGGACAGTGTTCTTTTCTTGATATGCTTCATTTTTTCGTCTGTGAACATACAGCTGATGTGCCTTGGCAAAAACTTCGATTTTTGTCTCATCTGTCCACAGGACATTCTCCCAGAAGCTTTGTGGCTTGTCAACATGTAGTTTGGCATATTCCAGTCTTGCTTTTTTTTTTATGATTCGTTTTCAACAATGGTGTTCCTCCTTGGTCGTCTCCCATGTAGTCCACTTTGGCTCAAACAACGACGGATGGTGCGATCTGACACTGATGTTCCTTGAGCATGAAGTTCACCTTGAATCTCTTTAGAAGTCTTTCTAGGCTCTTTTGTTACCATTCGGATTATCCGTCTCTTAGATTTGTCATCAATTTTCCTCCTGCGGCCACGTCCAGGGAGGTTGGCTACAGTCCCATGGATCTTAAACTTCTGAATAATATGTGCAACTGTACTCACAGGAACATCTAGTTGCTTGGAGATGGTCTTATAGCCTTTACCTTTAACATGCTTGTCTATAATTTTCTTTCTGATCTCTTGAGACAGCTCTTTCCTTTGCTTCCTCTGGTCCATGTCGAGTGTGGTACACACCATATCACCAAACAACACAGTGATTACCTGGAGCCATATATATAGGCCCAATGGCTGATTACAAGGTTGTAGACACCTGTGATGCTAATTAGTGGACACACCTTCAATTAACATGTCCCTTTGGTCACATTATTTTCTGTTTCTGTGTTTTCTAGGGGTACCATCATTTTTGTCCATGCCTGTTTCATGAGTTTATTTTTTTACATAATTCTGTTGAAGCATGGTTGAAAAACAATGTCTGACTTTCATTGGTTAACATTTATAGAATTTTTATTTATTATTACTTTTGTCAGATTAAAGTTATTTCTGTGACCATTGTGACTTTTTTTCTTTCATTGACCAAAGGGTACCAACAATTTTGTCCACGTCTGTATATATATATACACACACACACACACACACACACACACCACACACACCACACACACACACACACACACAGTCCTCACAGTGGGTTTATATTTTATTTTTTATGTTCCGACTTACACTGAAAAACACTTACACTCCCTGTAGACAATATTCCTCTCGTGTTACAGGAGACGACCCCTTCGACCCGTTTGACGATTTCTTCGGGTTCGGTGGCGGTCGGAGGCAGCGTGGCATGAGGACCCGGATGGGTGGCCCCTTCTTCCCCGGGTTTGGGGGATTCCCTCCGTTCGGCGGTGGCTTCTCAGGATTTGACTCGGGTATGTGTTGGGTTTATGGGGACCTGCCGGAAATTATGAGAATGAAACGCACCCGAGACGCTGTTTTGTCCAGAATTGGAATTTGGGTTTATGTTAAAAGTGCTTCAGGGGTGCCAATAGTTTCTCACAGGGTGAAACATTGTTCATCGCGATGGATTACGAGAGAATTTGTGTCGTTCAGGTTTTGCGCCTATCGGCCCGATGGGTGGAGGAAACTTCGCCTCGTTCTCCTCGTCATCGTTCGGAGGTGGAGGTGGAGGAGGGATGGGGAACTTCCGCTCCGTCTCCACGTCTACCAAATTCATCAACGGGAGAAGAATCACCACCAAGCGGTACTGAACATCTCACAGCAGTGCAGTGTGAGACGCAGGTGGGGCGTGTACTCACGAGTGAGTGTGTGTGTGTGTGTGTGTGTGTGTGTGTGTGTGTGTGTGTGTGTGTGTGTAGCATCGTGGAGAACGGTCAGGAGCGGGTGGAGGTCGAGGAAGACGGCCAGCTGAAGTCTCTCATGGTCAATGGTAGGGAGCAGATCCTTCGAATCAACAACGTCTGACCAAACAAACAAACAAACAAACAAACAAACATCAAAAGAACTCGCAAAACAACAAACCAGACCAAAAATAAACAGTAGGGGGCGGAGCTTTATCTCGTTTTCTTTTTCCTCTCCCCCTCTCGCCCGCATCATTCTACCCTCCTATTCTTCTTCTGTCTCTTCACCCAATTCATCTCTCCCTCCATCCCTTTCTCCCTCTCTCATTATCCCTCTCTCTCTCTCTCTCTCTGCATTTCCCTCATTTCTTCTCTCCTTCCTCTCTCTCTCCCTAATTCTTATTCCCTCTCTCCCCCTTTCTTCCTCTTCCAACCTTCCTCCCTGTTTTTCTTTCTCTCCCTCACTGTGTTACTTTCCTTTGCTCCCTCTTTTTCCACCCTCCTCATTCCCCCTCTCTTCATCCCCTTTCTCTCTATCCTTCGCCCCTCTTTCCTCCTTCTCTCTATATTTCTTTCTCACCCCCCCCCACTCTCTATATTTTATCTTTCTCTCTGAACTCGTCCAAACCGACGCCTGACATTCATCATTCCTTTTATTTTATTGATTATTATTGACAAACACTTCATTTCATATAAAACCAAAGTGGGCGGAGTCTGTTGCATCTGTAAGGGTATTGGATATTCTGATCATCCAGTCGCTGTACATTCCAATCTCTCTCTCTCTCTCTCTCTCTCTCTGTCTCTCTCTCCCCCTCTCTCTGTCTCTCCCCCTCTCTCTCCCAACTCTGATATGCAAATTTATTATTAATATTATTATAATCATTTATTTATTGTTTTCTTAATTCAATGCTGCTCGGTTTCCTCATGTGGCTGTTGATGTGGATGTTGTCTAACCTCTGAGCCTCGGGTACTAATGATTAATCGATCGTTAATATCAGTAGATTCCTCATATACAGTGTAGATATAATATCGACATGTGCACAGGGCTTTGTGTAAATAATAACAACAATAATAATAATAATAAAAGTGTTTGGTTCAATAAAGTATCACTTGGCTTCTGTGATGTTGCACTCACGCTTTCTGTGTGTTCACGCTAACGGAAATGCATGCGTGCGTGTGTGTGTGTGTGTGTGTGTGTGTGTGTGTGCGTGTGTGTGTGTTCACTTGGCCGCATTCTGCCTGGTGTGTGTTACACGCAATATTATTAAAACACACACTGCGCTAATTCCTCATCACTCACCTCTAATGCATTGACTAATCACACACACACACACACACACACACACACACACACACACACACACACACACGTACGTGTATTCTCTACGATGCTCTCCCACGAAGAATGAAGAGCTTATTGGATGGATACAGGGAAGAATAAGTAGATGGGTGGAAGGTTGGATTGATCTACTTTAACGACGCTAATGTTATTAACAACTGGAAGACAATTCTTAAAGGAGCCACGTACCATATTAATTAAATAAAAACAATCACTAAAAAAATTTAATATTAATGTAATCATTTCCAGAGTAAAATAAAAATGAAATAATCAATATTATTACATTTTTTGAGAGTATTTTATGGAGTATTAGTTAAACACATGACAAATGTACAATTAATAACGAGTTAACTCAAATTAATCATCTATTAACTACAATTACATTTTAATCTATTAACAGCCCACATAGATAGATAGACAGAGAGAGATGAGGGATGGAAAGGGAAATAGATAGATAGATAGATAGATAGATAGATAGATAGATAGATAGATAGATAGATAGATAGATAGATAGATAGATAGATAGATAGATGAAGGATGGAAAGGGAAAAGGGAAGTAGATAGAGAGAGGTAGATAGATAGATAGATAGATAGATAGATAGATAGATAGATAGATAGATAGATAGATAGATAGATAGATAGATAGATAGATAGATAGATGAAGGATGGAAAGGGAAGTAGATAGAGAGAGGTATATAGATAGAGAGATAGACAGAGAGAGAGATGAATGATGGAAAGGGAAATATATATATATAGATAGATGAAGGATGGATAGATGAATGATGGAAAGGGAAGTAGATAGATATGTGAAGGATGGAAAGGGAAGTAGAGAGAGAGAGAGAGAGAGAGAGAGAGAGATAGATAGATAGATAGATAGATAGATAGATAGATAGATAGAGAAAGAGAGAGATGAAGGATGGAAAGGGGAGTTGATAGATAGATAGAGAGAGAGAGAGAGAGAGATGAAGGATGGAGAGGGGAGTAGATAGATAGATAGATAGATAGATAGATAGATGAAGGATGGAAAGGCGAGTAGATAGGCAGATAGATAGATAGATAGATAGATAGATAGATAGATAGATGAAGGATGGAAAGGGGAGTAGATAGTAGGGATAGTATAGATAGATAGTATTCATCCTATACACACTTACTGTGTAAAAGTGGGCGTGGCTAAATTCATGTATGTCACGTCATAAAACTAACCCAAAAAAAGGCAATGTGTGAAAGGTAATCCGGATCAGGACTTTGAGGGATAAAGTGTGTTTAAGTCAGTCTGGAAAACATCATCTACCCTGAAAAAGAGCGAAAAAGCAAGCGAGCAACACGTTGTAACAGTGTGTGTGTGTGTGTGTGTGTGTGTGTGTGTGTGTGTGTGTGTGTGTGTGGTGGGCAGCACAGTTCGCACAGGTTGATCTGGAAAACCCGAGAGCAAGATCTTCATCAAACTACCTGCATTCCTAGATCTGCTCTGCTAGGACATGTCTGGTGTGTGTGTGTGTGTGTGTGTGTGTGTGTGTGTGTGTGTGTGTGTGTGTGTGTTTTCTCTCGCGGTTTTTAATATAAACAATTCAGAAGTGAAGCGATCTGCATGTGTGTATTATTTCTTATGTTTTGGCGCCATCTGCAGATCAGAGCCAGCAAACACTCACAAAAATGTATAAATACGTAAATAAACAAAAACAAACAAATAAATAAAAATCGCTATTGAACGCCACTTCCGATAATAATTCCTCAAACGTATTTATGTATTCTTTAATAATATCTAATAATCTGCACTGAATTAAAAAAAAAGGGATTTTATAATGTGTCTGAAAATCCAGTGAAAACTTTCATAACAAGTAACAAGTAAATTCATTCATTCATTCATTTTCTAGCGCTTTATCCGATCTTCCCTCGGGTCACGGGGAGTCTGTGTCTATACACACACACACACAACAGACA
>JACRUU010000017.1:1953227-1962058 GCA_030449085.1 Kryptopterus vitreolus
CATATATAACAATATTACAAATATTACAGTAAAAAAATCTTGAATGGATTAATTGTACTTAACGGTAAATATATAAAATAATTATACAGAAATAAAATTCATTAATAATTAAAATTTCACTAAATAAACAAAAACAAATAAGGCAGGAAAAAAAAGCAAGCAAATAAACAGTAAATATAAAAAATATGCACAACCTTTCAATAAAGAAAAAGTGTAATACATTGATAATATCTATAAATAAACATATACAAATGTGTTAGCAAATGTATAATTGATTTATTTATCAATTTATCATATTTATTTTATAAAATAAAAATATGTAATAAAACCAATACAAATCTTTTCTTTTATATTGAGAAATGACATCATCACTTATAACATCTGATTGTGAAGCTTTATGAGCGAGACGTTTTCACGAAGCTTCTGAGAGAGTGTGTGTGTGTGTGTGTGTGTGTGTGTGTGTGTGTGTGTGTGTGTGTGTGTGTGTGTGTTGTGCAGTATAGACACTAGGAGGCGCTGTTGATCAGGTCTGAAATCGTGCTCAGGTGTGAAAGTGCTCACACACACACACACACACACACACACACACACACACACACACCCACACACACACACACACAGAGGATGATGGGAAATCACTCATCTGGAGCCAGGAGGATTTGATTATATCAGTGATTACAGCTTCCATGAAGTAAAGAATAAAACACACAGACGTGTATCTCAGAAATCCGCCGGATTCGCGTCACATCAAGTCACATCACGTCACGTCACGTCTGTGGATATTTCTCTTTAACACGTTATTACACTAAAATTCTCCAGAACGATGAGGAGTAAAAGATGAATGCTGATTGTCTGGGATTTGAGTTGATCAGATGTTAGAGTACATCAGGTCAGTAGAGGGTGTAGCAGTGGGGTGGTGGAGAACTTGTGGTTGATGCAGGTTGAGGTCAGTAGAGGAGTAGCAGTGGGGTGGTGTTGTAGGGAGAACTTGGGCAGGTTGAGGTCAGTAGAGGGTGCAGCAGTGGGGTGGTGTTGTGGGAGAACTTGGGCAGGTTGAGGTCAGTAGAGGGTGCAGCAGTGGGGTGTTGTAGAGACGGTTGAGTGTTGAGGGGTAGAGGTGGCAGTTGGTGTGGTAGCAGTGGTGGTGGTGTGGGAGAACTTGGGCAGGTTGAGGTCAGTAGAGGGTGTAGCAGTGGGGTGGTGTTGTAGGAGAACTTGGGCAGGTTGAGGTCAGTAGAGGGTGTTGTTGTGTAGCAGTGGGGTGGTGTTGTAGGAGAAGAACTTGGGCAGGTTGTTGTGGCAGTGAGGGGTGGTTGTTGTAGGGAGCAGGTTTTAGTAGGTTTTGTCGTAGTGGCAGTGGGGTGGTGTGTAGGAGAACTTGTGCAGGTTGAGGTCAGTAGAGGGTGCAGCAGTGGGGTGGTGTTGTGGGAGAACTTGGGCAGGTTGAGGTCAGTAGAGGGCGCAGCAGTGGGGTGGTGTTGTGTTCTTTCTTTTTTTCTAACTTCTTTCTTTCTTTTCTATATTTTCTCTTTCTTTCTTTCTCTCTCTCTCTCTCTCTCTCTCTCTCTCTCTCTCTCTCTCTCTCTCTATCTCTCCTTCTCTCTCTCCATATATATATAGATATATAATATATTTCTTCTTTCTCTATGTTTTCTTTCTTTTTCTTTCTATTTGTATCTTTTGTATCTTTTCTATATTGTCTTTCTTTCTTTCTTTCTTTCTTTCTTTCTTCCTTTGCAATATTGTCTTTCTTCTTTCCTCCTTTCTTCCATCCATCTTTCCCCACATGTTGATGCTGTAAGTGTAACTGTTTGTTCACAACACACAGAGTAAAAAATAAAACATCTGGATGAGTCGCACACACATGCTTACTTGTGTGTGTGTGTGTGTGTGTGTGTTTGTGTGTGTGTGTGTGTGTGTGTGTGTGTGTGTGTGTGTGTGTCTGTGTGGTAAATTGTCAGAAGACAACCGAGTCAGAGTGAGAACAAAATGTGAAGTAGAGTATAAGGAGGAGGAGAGGAAGAGGAGGAGAGGAGGATGAAGGGAGGAGGAGACGAGGAGGAGACGAGCGCTGAAACCTTTCACACCTTCTTCCTTTGTGGGGGAAAAAAATCCTCCACCTATTTTTTATTTTGTTTTTGTGGAAAGAAAAAACACAAGAATATGCAGAAAATCAGCTGAAAGAAGAGAAAGAACCACATCCCAAAGCCACGGCAGGAGAGAGAGAGATGGAGAGAGAGAGAGAGAGAGAGAAGAAGGAGCTTTTAGAACGCAGTCGTGTACCTGAGACAGGTCAATGTGTGGGTGCGGAGAAGGTCAGCGTGCTCTCGCTCTCTATTCGGGAGACCGGAAGGCACCGAGACGCCGCTTCGGTCTGTTCAGTCTCTGCTACATGACTCATACACACACACACACACACACACACACACACACACACACACACACACACACTCCACGCTTCTCACGTACTTCAAAACTTCACCTCTCTTCAGCAACACCGCTGCCGGGGGGCACTTATTTTTGGCCAGCCTACATTTCGGTCCCAAATGTACACACCCACACAAACACACTCTCTCTCTCCGTCTCCGAGAGCGTCCATGCTAGCAATCATGAGCTCACTGATGGAGTCTGGAAGGTTCCTCTTATCCCGACGAAAGCACGTGGAGAAGAAAGAAGCATGTGATGACTGAATGGGTTCTACACCCTTGTTCTCAACACAACTTTGATGTTCTTTGGTTCTCCGAGTGCAGGAACCCGTCAAAGAGCGATTAGGAAGCGGGAAGATGTTCCTCCAGATCCGGAGACAACAACCTTTTTGAAACGCTGCTTCATGTCTCCTAAATCAAACCAAGTTCTACCAGTGTAATAAACTCCTCTACAATAACTATTATTTATTTATTGATTTATTTATTTATTTATTTATTTATTTATTTATTTATTATTATTGTTATTATTATTATTATTATTATTATTATTATTTTTATGTTATTATTCTTATTATTATTATTATTTTATTGTTATTTTATTGTTATTATTTTTGTTCTTCTTCTTTATTATTATTATTATTATTATTTTGTTATTATTTTATTATTGTTGTTTTATTTTATTGTTATTATTTTTATTATTATTATATTATTTGTTTTCATTATTATTATTATTATTATTACTATTATTCCCACAATAATGATTCCACACAATAATTTTAAACTCAATCAATTCGAATATTTATTCGTGAGTAATAATTGCACAATAGCATAAATAAATACTTTTCATGTTTACTGTAACTTACAGTAACAGATGTTATAATTATATACATTTCCCTCAAAATATGGGACGTGGCTCCTTTAAGAATTGTGTTCTGTTTGCTTTTCCGGTTTTGCGGTTCTTTCCGGTTTGGCGGTTCTGGTTGTAATATACACTAATATAGTGAGGAGATCGTACCTGATAGAGGTGAGAGGTAGAGACAGAGAGAGAGAGAGAGAGAGGGAGAGAGATGGAGAGAGAGAGAGAGAGATGAGAGAGAAGAGTTTGTGTATGAGGGGAGGGAGAGTGAGAGAGAGAGAGTTTGTATAAGAGATGGAGTGATAGAGAGATAGTGAGAGAGATATATGGAGTGAGAGATGGAGTGAGAGATAGAGATGGAGTGAGACAGAGAGAGAGTGAGAGGAGTGAGAGAGGAGTGAGAGAGAGAGTGGAGTGAGAGAGATGGAGTGAGTGAGAGAGGTAGTGAGATGAAGAGAAAGATAGTGAGAGAGATATATGGAGTGAGAGATGGAGTGAGTGAGAGAGATATGGAGTGAGAGTGGATTGATAGAGAGAGAGATAGAGAGAGAGAGAGAGATGGAGAGATGGAGTGAGAGATAGAGAGATGAGATGAGAGAGATATATGGAGTGAGTGCGTGAGTGATGGAGAATGGAGAGAGAGAGATGGAGAGTGAGAGAGAGAGATGGGAGAGATGGAGAAAGATGGAGAGAGATGAGAGAGATGGAGTGAGATGGAGTGAAAGATGGAGTGAGAGATGGAGAGAGAGATGGAGAGAGATGAGAGAGAGATGGAGGGAGAGAGATGGAGTGGGAGAGAGAGATGGATGGAGAGAGAGATGGAGAGATTGAGTGATAGAGAGATGGAGAAGGATGTGGGTGAGATGGAGAGAGATGGCGTGGAGGGATAGAGAGAGCGATGGAGAGATGAGAGGAGAGAGAGAGATGGAGTGAGAGATGGAGTGAGAGAGAGATGAGAGAGATGGAGTGAGATGGAGGAGAGAAGAGTGGAGAGAAGAGAGGGAGAGAGAGAGATATGGATATGAGAGATGGAGTGAGTGAGTGAGATATGGAGTGAGAGTGGAGAGAGAGAGAGAGATGGAGAGAGAGAGAGAGAGAGAAAGAGAGAGAGAGATGGAGAGAGAGGGGAGAGAGGAAAGAGAGATGAGAGAGAGATGGAGAGAGAGAGAGAAATGGAGTGAGAGAGAGAGAGAGTAGAGAGATAGATGGAGTGAGAGATAGAGTGAGAGATGGAGAGAGAAGGAGGAGGAGAGAGAGAGGATGGAGAGGAGAGAGAGAGAGGAGAGGGAGATGGAGAGAGGAAAGGAGAGAGAGGGAGAGAGGAGAGGAGAGAGGAGAGAGAGAGAGGAGCGAGGGAGAGAGAGAGAGTGGAGAGAGGCTGGAGGGAGAGGAGGAGATAGTGATAAGAGAGAGAGGAGCGAGAGATGGAGTGAGAGAGTGGAGATAGAGACGAGAGAGGTGAGAGAGAGGAGAGAGGCAGAGAGAGATGTGCAGAAGATGGAGTGAGCGAGAGAGAGAGAGAGAGAGAGAGGGGAGAGAGAGAGGGAGAGATGGAGAGAGAGCGGAGAGAGAGGAGTGGAGAGAGAGGCTGGCGTGAGTGAGAGAGATATGGAGAGAGAGATGGAGTGATGGAGAGAGAGAGAGAGAGAGATGGAGAGAGAGAGAGAGAGAGAGAGAGAGATGGAGAGATGAGGAGAGATGAGGGAGATGGCGTGAGTGAGAAATAGAGAGAGGGAGATGGAGAGAGATGGAGAGAGGGAGATTAGGAAGAGTTAGAGATAGAGAGATGATGGAGTGAGAGATGGAGTGATGACGAGAGAGATGATTGAGAGAGAGAGTGAGAGAGAGATGGAGTGAGTGAGAGAGATATGAGATGAAGAGATGAGAGATAGAGAGAGATGGAGTGAGAGAGAGAGAGTGAGAGAGATGGAGAGAGATAGAGAGAGATGGAGAGAGAGATGGAGTGAGAGAGAGAGAGATGGAGAGAGAGAGAGAGTGAGAGAGAGATGGAGAGAGAGAGAGAGAGAGAGTGAGAGAGAGATGGAGTGAGAGAGAGATGGAGAAAGAGAGAGAGAGAGAGATGAGAGATGGAGTGATAGAGAGAGAGATGGAGAGAGAGAGAGAGAGAGATGGATGATGATGGAGAGAGAGAGAGTGGAGAGAGAGAGATGGAGAGAGATGGAGTGAGAGAGAGTGATAGAGAGATGGATGAGAGAGAGAGATGGAGAGAGAGAGATGGAGTGATAGAGAGAGTGATAGAGAGATATATACGGTAATATAGTGAGGAGTTCGTACCTGTTGTGAATGTTCAGTTTGTAGGTTTTATAAAGTATAAAAGAAACTTCTCTGAATTCACTCACACTTCCAAAACGTTCCCACTCACATTTATAACTACTAAATCCTTACGCAAGCGCATCGCATTCCCAAATCCGTATTACTGCAATAAAGCGCATTTTTACTGAACGCAATAAAGCGCTTCCGTATAACCTAAACACCGTATCACCAGTTTATATGGAAAAGCAACCGGAACACAATTCTTAAAGGAGCCACGTCCCATATTTTACACTTCAAACCAACACTAAACAAATAACATTGTAATTAACAAGAAATTACTATTTAAAATAATAATTTCCATTTTAAAATAAATATGAAATAATCAATAATTGTATTAATGAGCGATATTTTGAGTGTATATAATTATAACATGTTACTGTTATTTACAGTATTATAAACATGTATTTATTTATCCCACATTGAAAATTAATATTGAATATTTTGATATTTAACTCCGCCCCCTTTTTCCTTCTGATGATCTGGTCCATGCCCTGCTGTACATCTAACCCTAGATCTCATTACTTACTCAGTGTTTCTCCAAATCAGAGAAGGTCAAGGGCCTTCCTCGGGGGCCCGAATGCAGAAGATATGCTTGCTTTCTAAACAGATTCACATGTTCACTCTACACTGTACACCACTGCTACAACACACACCGTCTCATTTTCACTCCTGCTGGTGCTAATTAATGTCAGATTGTCCACTGTGTGTGTGTGTGTGTGTGTGTGTGTGTGTGTGTGTGTGTGTGTGTGTGTGTGTGTGTGTGTGTGTGTGTGAGGAACCACATGGTATGTGCCCCTGAACCAGGTGTCAGCTCTATTTAAATGACATTAGTGTGTGTCGGGGCGATGTCTCTCTGATCCCAGAAGACCCCGAGGAGCCTGTGGAGGAACATACTGAACATGTCAACACACACACACACACACACTCACACACACACACACACACACTCACACACACACACACACATCACACGCACACACACACACACACACACAGACACACACACACACACACACACACACACACACACTCACACACACACACGCACACAGATTTCCCTGCTTGGTTTGGTATCATCATTATCTGAGAGTGGAGAGTAAAGGTAATCAGTGTGTAAGCTTTTCTTTCTTTCTTTTCTTTTCACCTTCATCCAGATGTTTCTTCACCCTGACCTTCTCTCACCTTCATCCAGATGTTCCTTCAACATGACCTTCTCTTACCTTCATCCAGATGTTCCTTCACCCTGACCTTCTCTTACCTTCACCCTGACCTTCTCTCACCTTCATCCAGATGTTCCTTCACCCTGACCTTCTCTCACCTTCATCCAGATGTTCCTTCACCCTGACCTTCTCTCCATGATCCTTCTTATGACCTTTGTCACCATCCAGATGTTCCTTCACCATCACCTTCTCTCACCTTCATCCAGATGTTCCTTCACCCTGACCTTCTCTCACCTTCACCCTGACCTTCTCTCACCTTCATCCAGATGTTCCTTTACCATGACCTTCTTCTCACCATCCAGATGTTCCTTCACCATGACCTTCTCTCAACCTTCATCCAGATGTTCCTTCACCCTGACCTTCTCTCACCTTCATCCAGATGTTCCTTCACCCTGACCTTCTCTCACCATCCAGATGTTCCTTCACCATGACCTTCTCTCACCTTCATCCAGATGTTCCTTCACCCTGACCTTCTCTCACCTTCATCCAGATGTTCCATCACCCTGACCTTCTCTCACCTTTATCCAGATGTTCCATCACCCTGACCTTCTCTCACCTTCATCCAGATGTTCCTTTACCATGACCTTCTCTCACCTTCACCCTGACCTTCACTCACCTTCATCCAGATGTTCCTTTAACATGACCTTCTCTCACCTTCATCCTGACCTTCTCTCACCTTCATCCAGATGTTCCTTTACCATGACCTTCTCTCACCATGCAGATGTTCCTTCACCATGACCTTCTCTAACCTTCATCCAGATGTTCCATTCACCCTGACCTTCTCTCACCTTCATCCAGATGTTCCTTCACCCTCTCACCATCCAGACCTTCTCTCACCTTCATCCAGATGTTCCTTCACCCTGACCTTCTCTCACCTTCATCCAGATGTTCCTTCACCCTGACCTTCTCTCACCTTCATCCTGACCTTCTCTCACCTTCATCCAGATGTTCCTCACCCTCACCCTCTCACCTTCATCCAGATGTTCCATCACCCTCCAGACCTTCTCTCACCTTCATCCAGATGTTCCATCACCCTGACCTTCTCTCACCTTCATCCAGATGTTCCATCACCCTGACCTTCTCTCACCTTCATCCAGATGTTCCATCACCCTGACCTTCTCTCACCTTCATCCAGATGTTCCATCACCCTCACCTTCTCTCACCTTCATCCAGATGTTCCATCACCCTCACCTTCTCTCACCTTCATCCAGATGTTCCTTCACCCTGACCTTCTCTCACCTTCATCCAGATGTTCCATCACCCTGACCTTCTTTCACCTTCATCCAGATGTTCCTTCACCCTGACCTTCTCTCACCTTTATCCAGATGTTCCTTCACCCTGACCTTCTCTCACCTTCATCCAGATGTTCCTTCACCCTGACCTTCTCTCACCTTCATCCAGATGTTCCATCACCCTGACCTTCTCTCACCTTCATCCAGATGTTCCATCACCCTGACCTTCTCTCACCTTCATCCAGATGTTCCTTCACCCTGACCTTCTTCACCATCCAGATGTTTCTTCACCTCACCTTCTCTCACCTTCCCAGATGTTCCATCACCCTGACCTTCTTCACCTTCATCCAGATGTTCCTTCACCTTCCTCATACTTCTCTTACCCTGGTGTTCCGTCTCTCTGATCTTCTCTCATTGTAATGTTCTCCTCGTGTGATCTTCATGTTTATATAGTTTCACAAGAACTAGAAGCTCTTCTCACTCCGTCCTGCCCTTCCTCATCGCTCGGTTGGTTACATCACATGGATGAAAGGCATCTCTCTCTCTCTCTCTCTCCTCTCTCTCTCTCTCTCTCTCTCTCTCTCTCTCTCTCTCTCTCTCTTCTCTCTCTCTTTTCTCTCTTCTCTCTCTCTTCTCTCTCTCTCTCTCTCTCTCTCTTCTCCTCTCTCTCTTCTCTCTCTTCTCTCTCTCTTCTCTCTCTCTTCTCTCTCTTCTCTCTCTCTTCTCTCTCTTCTCTCTCTCTCTCTCTCTCTCTTCTCTCTCT
>JACRUU010000017.1:1967558-1970058 GCA_030449085.1 Kryptopterus vitreolus
CCTTAACGAGTGCTAAAAGAGCAGGAGGTTTGTCTGGTTAAAGCGGATCTTATTGGCCGGCCCGAGCTCCATCACTCCGTCTCCGTGTGTCAGGTCTCGTCTCCTTTGGGAAAAACCTTCAAAAGCCCGAGTGAAGTGTCTGGACTTTTTTACCCTTCGCGCCCACGCTGATACTAAAAAAAAAAAACAACAAAAAAAAAAAGTCATTACGTGAAAAACTCGAGCGGCGCTGAAAACCGACAATTACAAGCACGTCGTCATTCATCAGCGACGGCGTTCCTGCGGAGAGCGAGTGTCACTTTGAGTGCTCCACCCACACTACGCAAACTTTTATTGACCTCGCACCTGTCACAAGAGGCGGCGTACAATAAAACAATGACAGCCGCGCGCGCCACGCTAGGTTTTAGCGCTAATTCCGTCTTTTTTCTTTTACAAAAGCTCGGTGAATAGCGGCGGCGGCGGCGGCCCGGTGGATTAGCGGCGAAGGTCCGAGGTAAAATCAGACGTGCGTCAGAGAGCGCTCGGTCAGCGGGTGAGGCAATTTATAGAGTTTCTGTCTGAGGCACTCGGTGGAAATTCTCATGTACGAGACGGAGCTGCCGAGGCTGTACACTGATTTACGGTCATAAAGCCTCAATCAGAGCGGCGGCGAGGGAAAAGTGACGCCGAGCCAAAAGTAAAAGCTTCAATTAGGATGATTTGAGTATCGATTCCATTTTAAGCTGGAAGGTCGGAGTCGGTGGAGGCGTGACATCCTTCACCTCTAACGTTCACAATCGCAGGTAGCAAAAAAAAAAACCTCGACACACAAAATATAACACACTCGTACAGGAAACACAAATCTACACAAATCATCTACACAAAGACATTTCAGCGATTTAATGGGATTTATCGGGCCTTTGTCAAACGCTTTTAAAATACACGCAGGATTTATCCATTTCGTCTGTCACACTTTAATGTTTCAGATCGTCAAACAAATGTAAATATTAAGCAAAGATAACGTAAAGTAAACACACACACAAAAAAACACGTTTTTATAGGAAAGTTTCTATTATTAAGGGAAAACTAAATCCAAAACTACATGTGTGAAAAAGTATTATTATTATCATTCATTCATTCATTCATCTTCTAGCGCTTTATCCGATCTTCCCTCGGGTCACGGGGAGTCTGTGTCTATCTCAGGCGTCTATGGGCATTAAGGCAGGATACACCCTGGATGGAATGCCAGCCCATCACACACACACACACACACACACACACACACACACATTCATACACTATGGGACAATTTTCCAAGGTGCCAATCAACCTACCGTGCATGTTTTTGGACCGGGGGAGGAAACCGGAGAACCCGGAGAAAAAAAAAACCCCCTGAGACACGGGGAGAACATGCACAAACTCCACACACACACATGGCCGAGACGGGAATCGAACCCGGATCCCTGGCGGTGTGTGAGGCGAACGTGCTAACCACTAAGCCACCGTGCCCCCCCTATTATTATTATTACATTATTATATTATTATTATTATTATTATTATTATTATTATTATTATTATTATTATTATTATTATTATTATTATATTAATTATTATTTAAAATTGGTTAAAATGACATTATTGTCCTTCTTTCCCCACACACTTTACTCACATATTTTGTTAGATTTTTTTTTTGCATCACATATTATATATTACATAAAAGCAGGCATTATTTATTTTATTTATTTATGAGGAGCTGAAAAAGTATAATTGTATATAAACTGTGTCATTTTATTAATAGTGTTTTGAGTCATTGAGGATTTACTGCGGCTTTACGTAAGAGGAGGGAAAAAATACATCAAGAACAGTGTGCCACACGATTTAGACAGATATTTAGAGCATTTTTTTTTTACAGCTCTTATTTAAAGTCATATATATATATATATATATATATATATATATATATATATATATATATATATATATATATATTTATATATATATATTTTATTATATTTAGTTTTTTAACTGAACTACATGTGTTGTATTTTGTCCACCATATATATATATATATAGTTAATGACAATGTTATTTGTTTAGTGTTGGTTTGAAGTGTAAAATATGGGACGTGGCTCCTTTAAGAATTGTGTTCCGGTTGCTTTTCCATATAAACTGGTGATACGGTGTTTAGGTTATACGGAAGCGCTTTATTGCGTTCAGTAAAAATGCGCTTTATTGCAGTAATACGGATTTGGGAATGCGATGCGCTTGTGTAAGGTTCCATACGGTAATATACGCTAATATAGTGAGGAGATCGTACCTGTTGTGAATGCGCAGCTAGGGGGCGTCAATTGGGGGGAAATTTAGGAAGCGTGAGTGGATGCACTGAACGTTTCTTTATTCGTTTATTTGCCGTTGGGGTTTCGTTCATTTGGGTGTGATAAAATGTATAAAGTTATTTCAAGCACCAAACTCTAATAAAAGCCGCCGTTCAAAAAGCCGTGGGGGAGGTGTTGGCTTAGTG
>JACRUU010000017.1:1972558-2025058 GCA_030449085.1 Kryptopterus vitreolus
GAAGGAGAGGAGATTCCTCCCTCTTTCACCCTGTGTGTGTGTGTGTGTGTGTGTGTGTGTGTGTGTGTGTGTGTGTGTATACAATTCCTGATCATCTCAAAGCCATAGAAATGAAGACAGGCTGTAGAAGAGCATGCACCAGAGAAGCCTGCTGTGACCTGTCCTCCTTAATTAGCGTTAATCTGCTGTGTGTTCAGCCGCGCTAACGAGGATGCCAAGTCGAGCTCGCCGCTCACGTCTCAGGAACAGAAGGCCGGCGTCTCGTCCGAGCGGCTCTCCTGCTTCAGGGCTGCTTGGAAAAAGGATAGCGCCAAACCCGCATTACTAGCGCTCGCGAGCGAAGATATCCTGACCTGGCGATGTTTTCACGCTAAATGTTAGCGAGGTTTCAATTTTGGAGCTAATGCTGACCGTGTATGAGATCTCTTAATGCTAATGCTAACATCCATTAACTTCAGTTCGTTTTGCTAACATCCAACTTGAATGGGGCTTCACATCTTCATCATCTTCAGATAGGGAGGGGTGTGGCTCAGTGGTTTAACACACTGGGCTAAGGATGGGAAGGTCGGGGGTTCGAGCCCCAGTATCACTCTTGGGACCTTGAGCAAGGCCCCTTAACCTTCTGTGCTCCAGGGAGCGCTGTATTATGGCTGGCCACAAGCTACCAAAAACAACTGGGATGTTCTGTAATATCTGCTGTCTCTGTTATTTGGTAACTATGGAGGCTTTATGGTAGCATAGTGGTTAAGGAATTGCCCCCTGGACTGAAAGGTTCAAATCCCACTACCACCACCAAGCTGCCGATAATGGGCCCTTGAGCAAGGCCCTTAAACCTCAACGGCTCAGTTGTAAGTCGCTCTGGATAAGGGCGTCCACCAAATGATATAAATGTTTGCAAGAAAAGCCTTCGTTCCTTTGATCCCGGATAAACTAAGATGAAGACCAGAGATGGGAGAAAGTATAGAAGAACCTCCATAACAGGTTGGAGGTGGCGCTCAATCCAGCGCTCAATTCAGCATGAAGAGCAAAAGTCCACCTCAATCGTCATATTAGCTCTAAGAAGCAAAATCATAGGAGTGTGGAGAAGGAAAGGATCTGCTCATGATCCACCAAATACAGAATGAGTAAAAAAATTGCCTGTAGATTTGTGGAGATCAGTAGCGTCAGGTCAGGTTAGAGAAATCTACTGCAGGAGATCATGTCCAACCCATGGAAAGGAGATCTTCATGAAGCTGGGTTTGTGTCAAGTTGTGACAAATAAAGCCTTTTCTCCTTCTCTTCGTAACTTTTCTTCTTAAGTTTGGGTCCCTAAAGCTTCCGAAGATGTTCTACACCTTGGTCCTTTTAATCCGAAAATCGTTACAGAATTTCCCGAATTGAATCATAACGTACTCATAACTGCATCCATTTGACCTTATAATGCAATTACCTGACGTTCCACCAGGTGGCGCATTAGACAGAATGATACATTGTCATTAACATTAATGCCTTTTATATGTTTATGTTTGATATGTATGCATGTGGTGCTGACCCGGCCCCGTATGTCAATTTTTAAACATCAATTTGGCCCCTGAGACAAAGAGTTTGCCCCCCCCCCTTACCCCCTAACCCCCCCCCCCCCCCAAGCTACACAATTGTGGACAATGGATCAAAAACATCTCCCGAGCAATAAAACAGTAAAATGTAGAAGACTGGACGGGTCAATCAGCAGATCTTCACCCTGAGGAAGCATCTCAAACATCGTCTGAAAGTCACACTATATAAGATATTGTGTATTGCATAAATAAAAAAAACATATATATATATATATATATATATATATATATATATATATATATATATATATATATAAACATATTCCATATTCCACATGAAAAGGAAACCCACGCTCTGACGTGCCTTACGCTCCAAACCACCGTAATTGCGAGGTTAAAACAATAACACTGTGGAGATAATGCGGCGATAATGCATCCTTTTAACTTCCTCTAGCATAATTACCTCCTACTTCACAAATCCATTTCATCCTCCAAACGAACGACAAATAAACAAGCAAAAAAATAATAATAATAAAACGAGGAGAACCTTACACCCCTGTCCGGCAATTTAGAGGAAAACTGCGGAGAAAGGTTAAAGCGAAACGCCCTGAAATGGTATGCAAACGCACGCCAGCCGACAGGACGAGCCATTTTCTTATCAAGACCGAGGAAGAAGCCGGTTAATGCACGTCCAATTAAAATAAATGAGAGTGGAAAGATCCGGAAGAGGAGCTCTGTCCTGACACAACACACACACACACACACACACACACACACACACACACAAACACACACACACACACAAGATCAAACACTATTCAAAAAGATTTTTTTTAACTGTCCAGTGAAATGCAGAAAAATGAAAAATCACATTTCATGTCTTTGATTCGCCAAATGAATCGTTTACTTTTACACATGATTCACCCAATGAATCGTTTACTTTTACACGTGATTCACCCAATGAATCATTTACTTTTTTACATGTGATTCACCCAATGAATGGTTTCCTTTTACAAGTGATTCACCCAATGAATCGTTTACTTTTACACATGATTCACCCAATGAATCGTTTACTTTTACACGTGATTCACCCAATGAATGGTTTACCTTTTTACAAGTGATTCACCCAATGAAACGTTTACTTTTACACATGATTCACCCAATGAATCATTTACTTTTTAACATGTTTACTTTTACAGACATGATTCACCCAATGAATCGTTTACTTTTACACATGATTCACCCAATGAATCGTTTACTTTTACACATGATTCACCCAATGAATCATTTACTTTTTTACATGTGATTCACCCAATGAAATATTTACTTTAACATGTGATTCATCAAGTGAATTGTTTACTTTAAGACATTATTCCCCAATGAATCGTTTACTTTTACAATGATTCACCCAATGAATCGTTTACTTTTACACATGATTCACCCAATGAATTGTTTCCTTTTACACGTGATTCACCCAATGAATCATTTACTTTTTACATGTGATTCACCCAATGAATCGTTTACTTTTACAAGTGATTCACCCAATTAATGGTTTCCTTTTACAAGTGATTCACCCAATGAATCGTTTACTTTTACACATGATTCACCCAATGAATCATTTACTTTTAACATACACCCAATGTATTTACTTTAAGATTCACCCAATGAAATATTTACTTTAACATGTGATTCACCCAATGAAATATTTACTTTAACATGTGATTCACCCAATGAAATATTTACTTTAACATGACATGAAATATTCACCCAATGAATCGTTTACTTTTACACGTGATTCACCCAATGAATCGGTTTACTTTTACAAGTGATTCACCCAATGAATCATTTACTTTTTACACGTGATTCACCCAATGAATCGTTTACTTTTACACGTGATTCACCCAATGAATCGTTTACTTTTACACGTGATTCACCCAATGAATCGTTTACTTTTACACATGTTCACCCAATGATTCACAGATTCCAATGAATCTTTATTTACTTTCACCCAATGAATTACATGTGATTCACCCAATGAAATATTTACTTTAACATGTGATTCACCCAATGAAATATTTACTTTAACATGTGATTCACCCAATGAAATGTTTACTTTAAGACATTATTCACCCAATGAATCGTTTACTTTTACAACGTGATTCACCCAATGAATGGTTTCCTTTTACAAGTGATTCACCCAATGAATCGTTTACTTTTACACATGATTCACCCAATGAATCATTTTTTTACTTTTACACATGATTCACCCAATGAATGGTTTACTTTTACAAGTGATTCACCCAATGAATCATTTACTTTTTACACGTGATTCACCCAATGAATATTTACTTTAAGGTTTACTTTTACAAGTGATTCACCCAATGAATCGTTTACTTTTACACATGATTCACCCAATGAATGGTTTACTTTTACAAGTGATTCACCCAATGAATCATTTACTTTTTTACGTGATTCACCCAATGAAATATTTACTTTAAGACATTATTCACCCAATGAATCGTTTACTTTTACACATGATTCACCCAATGAATCGTTTACTTTTACTGATTCACCCAATAATCGTTTACTTTTACACATGATTCACCCAATGAATCGTTTACTTTTACATGTGATCACTGTGATTCACCCGAAAAATTGTTCACTTTAAAACGGGATTCATTCAATGAAATGTTTACTTTCACATGTGATTCACCAAATAAATTGTTTACTTTAACATGTGATTTGCCCAATACATTGTTTACTTTAATACGTCATTCTCCTCATGACTGGTTTACTTTAATACAATAAATGGTTTACTTTAACATCTGATTCGCCCAATGACTCGTTTACTTTCACACATGATTCACCAAATGAATGGTTTATATTTTCACATGATTCACCCAATGATTGGTTTACTTTCAGTGACTCCCTACAAGATAATTTTTAATATATATATATATATATATATTTTTTTTTGTAACCCCACACTGTACTGTGTACTGGTTTACTGTACTGGTTTACTTTCACTTACTGGTTTTGCTCTACTTTGTATTTATATGATTCTCTGTGTGATCTTTTCCACATGATTCATAAACCTGGATTTTATTTTGTCTACAGGATTCACTGTATTTAAACGATATTTTTTTTACATTTATTTTTTGTATTTATTAGTCGACTCATGCTACAGCATGTGTATTTTCAGGATCAGAGCCTCTTAAAAACGAGGGATAATCGTGTAAATCTGATAAAAAAAAAAGATAGATATTCCTTGGATTGATTGACAGGAGCGAGCTGTGAGATCTGCCATATTCGGGGGAAAATCAGGCCAGGATTGACTCGCACTTCAGAGTCGAGCGTGTGAAAGATTTCAGCTAATAACCCTAGAGTTTTTCTTCTTCTTCACTATCTATCCTTCATTTTTCTTTTCTTTCCACACCCTCCATTCCTCACATCCTGCATAATCATGCCGTCTACTCGTTCTCTTTTTCCCCCTCTCCCCCTGTACGCTGTAGAAAGGCAGTAGTGTTTCGACTCCCCGCCTCAATGACATTTAAACGGCAGTCTGCTGTCCAGCTGAGACCCCCGACCTCTTACCCCTGAGATTCTCTCTCTTTCTCTCTCTTTTTTCTATCTATCTCTCCATCACACTCTGTCTCTTTTCTGTCATTATGGCGGTTGTGAATCATTTGGTCAGATTAGGAAGATGTTCGGCGTCGGGTTCATTTGAGTCGGTGGATCGTTTGGTTAATGCAAGAAATGATCCATTAAATTCAAGCTGATGACTTTAGTGTGAATTATATGACTCTTTTAACAATGGACACGGAAGCAGCGTCATAAAGATAAAAATACATTCGAATTATTATACATTTAGCACCTACATCTCTAATGATTGAGCTCAGTAGTTAAGGCACTGGGCTCTGGACTGGAAGGTCGCAGGTTCAAATCCCACCACCAAGCAGACACTAGTGGGCCCTTGAGCAAGGCCCTTAAGCCTAAACTGTTGTTTTGTAATTCACTGTGGATAAGGGCATCTGCCAAATGCTGTAATTGAGTGAAATGCCATCAGACGAAAGTTATATTCCTAGCTAGCACATAATTTATTGCAGTATATAGGAGTGTCTAAATAATAGCAACTAATACAGAATGTCAACTTTTACCTCAGATTTGTTGATAAATTCCGTCAAAAAACACACTATAGACATCAAAACCATCCACCAAATGAGATATTCCAAGCTAGTCAAGACCTACAGCTAGTTTAAACTGCTTTACAAGGAAACTGTATAGGTGTTCCAAACATCCAAATATTCCAAGCCATAATGTAAATATGCATAAAATTGTGTTAAAATTATACAACTAATCCATAATGTCAACTTTTACCTCAGGTATGTTGATATATACCCTCAAAAAACACACTATCGTGTAAAAAACACAAATGGACATCAAAACCATCCACAAAATGAAATATTCCAAGCTAGCTAAGATCTATTACTAATGATCTATATTCTAAAACAGAATTTAATACGTTTCGAGTATAAAGAAGTGTCTGAATGATACAAAGTAAAACAAAACGTCAACCTTTACCTCAGATATGTTGATAAATTCCTTCAAAAAACACACTATCATGTAAAAAACACAAATAGACATCAAAACCATCCACAAAATGAAATATTCCAAGCTAGCTAAGGCCTACAGCTAGTTATCTGGTCCAAAACCGCTTTATAAGGAAACTGTATAGGTGTACCAAACATCTAAATATTCCAAAGAGACAATGTAAACATGTATAGAGTGTTAAAATTATACAAACTAATCCATATTGTCAACTTTTACCTCAGATATGTTGATAAATTCCTTCAAAAAACACACTATTATGTAAAAGCCACAAATGGACATGAAAATGAGATATTCTATATTCTAAAACACCATTTAATGCTTTAAGAGTATAAAAGAGTGTCTGAATGATACAAACTAATACAAAACGTCAACTTTTACCTCAGATATGTTGATAAATTCCTTCAAAAAACACACCATCATGTAAAAACCACAAATAGAAAAAACCATCCACCAAACATTATATACTTAGCTAGCTAATACCTACAGCTAGTTATCTGGTCCAAAACCTCTTTAAAAGTAAAGGTGTACTAAAGCATCCAAATATTCCAAGCGACAATGTAAATATGCTTAGAGTGTTAAAATTATACAAGATCATCCAGAATGTCAACTTTTACCTCAGATATGTTGATAAATACCCTCAAAAAACACACCATCAAGTAAAAGCTACAAATGGACATCAAAACAATCCACCAAAGGTTAATTAATACTAATTATCTATATTCTAAAACACCATTTAATGCTGTAAGAGTATAAAGGAGTGTCTTAATGATACAACCTAATACAGAATGTCAACTTTTACCTCAGATATGTTGATAAATTCCTTAAAAAAACACACCATCATGTAAAAACCACCAATATACATCAAAACAATCCACCAAACTTTATATTCGTAGCTAGCTAAGACCTATAGCTAATTATCTGGTCCAAAAATGCTTTATGAGGAAAATGTATAGGTGTACTAAGCATCCAAATAATCCAAGCAACAATGTAAACATGTATAGAGTGTTAAAAATTATACAAGCTAATCCATATTGTGAAGTTTTACCTCAGATATGTTGATAAATTCCTTCAAAAAACACACTATTATGTAAAAGCCACAAATGGACATCAAAACCATCCACCAAATGAGATATTCCAAGGTAGCTAAAATCTATTACTAATGACCTATATTCTAAAACACCATTTAATGCTTTAAGAGTATAAAAGAGTGTCTGAATGATACAAACTAATACAAAACGTCAACTTTTACCTCAGATTTGCTGATCAATTCCTTCAAAAAACACATCATCATGTAAAAACCATAAATAGAAAAAAACATCCACCAAACATTATATACTTAGCTAGCTAATACCTACAGCTAGTTATCTGGTCCAAAACCTCTTTAAAAGGAAAGGTGTACTAAGAATCCAAATAATCCAAGCGACAATGTAAACATGTATAGAGTGTTAAAAATTATACAAGCTAATCCATATTGTCAACTTTTACCTTAGATATGTTAATAAATTCCATCAAAAAACACACTATCATGTAAAAAAACACAAATGGACATCAAAACCAATCCACAAAATGAGATATTCCAAGGTAGCTAAAATCTATTACTAATGATCTTTATTCTAAAATGGAATTTAATGCTTTAAGAGTATAAAAGAGTGTCTGAATGATACAAACTAATACAAAACGTCAACTTTTACCTCAGATATGTTTATACATACCCTCAAAAAACACACTATCGTGTAAAAGCCAAAAATGGACATCAAAACAATCCACCAAACAAACGTATAGGTGTTTCCAAACATCTAAATAATCCAAGAGACAATGTAAACATGTATATAGTGTTAAGATTATACAAGATAATCCATATTGTCAACTTTTACCTCAGATATGTTGATAAATCCCATCAAAAAACACACTATCATGTAAAAATCACAAATAGGACATCAAAACAATTCACCAAAGGTTAATTAATACTAATTATCTATATTCCAAAACACCATTTAATGCTTTAACAGTATAAATGAGTGCCTTAATGATACAAACTAATCCATATTGTCAACTTTTACCTCAGATATGTTGAAAAATTCCCTCAAAAACACACCATTATATGTAGTAGGATGGTTCACCTACAGGCTGTGGACCATCATTTGTGTCCTACATTGGTTAGTATGGAGATGATATGAAAAACCATCTCAAAATGTTGTTATTTGGCACCAAATGACCATTCATGATAATTATTGTTAGGGTGTTAAGAGGTGGACGCTTAAATTGAGAATTGTTGTATTTTTTGGTGTCCAAATCCATCCTCAAAGTTCTTGAGGTTCTCAGGAGCTTCATGTTGAAACATTTGGATGGTTTTAGTAAAGAATGGTCAATTTCCTGATGTTTATTAATAGTTTACATTTATGGCATTTAGCAGATTATTTAGATCCTTGCGTTTCTCAGGAACTTTATTGACAATCATTCTGGTGATCGTTATCATTGTGTAAGACGTCTTTGGATGCATTAGCATGTATTTTTCCTGCCATTCAAACTAGGAGACCCAAACCTTCTTGGTGGCGCTGGGATTTAACTCACAACCTTCAGAGCAGAAATCCAACATCGTAATCACGGAGCCACCACGTCTTTCTAAACATTGTATCCGTGCATCATCTATTATCTCAGGATCCTTAGGATCTTCTCAACCCTAGACCATTTTTCGCCATTTATATAGACATGTCTGCTGAAATGAGTCAGCGCACATGATTAGACTGTAATGATGGACTTCAAAGAGCTCTTTTTGTAAAGGAGCCGGCCTCACGACATTCTTTCTTCCAGTATGGCGTGAGATTCGGAGCTCTGCGGGCAATTCAGACACTGATCAGAGCTTTTTGTGGGACTGATTACGTTCTCCGAGTGGCAGGAACAGCCAGTAGATGTGGTCCAGTTATGATAGGCTGAGTAGAAAAAAAAAAAACCCTCCGATACGGACTACAGCGTGTAGAGTGTAATAAGGCTGATGTCAAGTTTCACTCTGCGGTAAATGTTGATGGTCCTCATGTCGACCATATGTGTACAGTACATCTGTCTATAGCTATAGCATACTGTAAATTAGCACGCTAACATCTTCACCAATGATATGTGGCTTTAAGTTTGAGGTACAAAATTAGGTAGCTAATTAGCTAACCGCAGATATAACCGCACCATTTAATGCTTTAAAGAGACAACGTAACGATGTACAGAGCATCCGAATGATACAAGCTAACCCGAAATATCAACTTTTACCTCAGATCTCTTGTTAAATTACTCTAAAAACACACCAATATTTAAAATAAAAAACATTTAATGTGGTGCGCGAGTTCATGGACAGTTCCTGGACCAGAATTTAAATCATACACGGGTTAATAATTAACACGCTATGAGGAAGAAATGTGATATTCCGACCTAAAAAAGAACCATGTGGATGTTTTGGAGGTCCAATATTGTACAGGATGCCTTTGGAGACATTAGCACAACATTTGACTTGGGTTGGAGTGGACGATCTCGTACTATTGAGCTCCGAAGCCCAAAACTATTGCGATGAATGTGAAGTCCGACTGCAGCCCAGGTCCTACATCAACACCTGACTTTATTAACACTCTTGTTGTCTGAATGAAAGCGTCCACATTCTCCACACTATCTAGTGCAGGGGTGTCAAACTCCATTCCTGGAGGGTCGCAGCCCTGCGGTGTTTTGTTCCAACCCTGCTCCAATATGCATACCATGTAGTTTTCAAATAAGCCTTAATGACTTGATTATTTGGATCAGGTGTTTTTAATTATGCTTGAGTTTAGTTAAGTTAGTTTGACACCCCCTGGTTTGGAGCCAATTACAACAACAACAAAAAAGGCTAGTAAAAATATTTTCCCACAAAATCATATTTATTAGCAGAAGATGAAGGAAGGTAGGAGAAATTCTTAGCACACTTTGAGGAAGCTCTCAAATATTAAGTTCTAGAAGGGCAGAGTTTTAGCTTCAACCATAATTAAAACACACCTGATCCAACTAATCAAGTCATTAAGGCTTATTTGAAAACTACATGGTATGTATATTGGAGCAGGGTTGGAACAAAACACTGCAGGGCTGCGACCCTCCAGGAACCGAGTTTGACACATGTGATTTAGTGGAACATCTTTCCAGAAGGTTTTTCTAAAAGCATTAAATGGGGATTAAATGTAGAATGAGACGTTTAAAAAGCACAGAATGTCCTGCTTGGGTGTCGATAAAAGATTGTGGATCTCAGTTATACTGATGGTGAAGAAAACAGGAGAAACCATCCACTATTATTCCTCACTAGCGAAGATCTGCGGATAATTATCTGGTCCTAAACGCCATTTAACAAGAGCCGCTGTGCTGTTTATTCCACTCTAAACCATCTGCCTCAGGAGCACACCTGGACCCGAACAATCCGAGCTACAGATGTACAGTGGTGTGAAAAAGTGTTTGCCCCTCCTCAATTTCGTATTTTTATTTATTACTTTTTTTTAATGTTTAAAGATAATATGAGTAAACGCAAAAGCATTTTTTTTAAATATAGGTTTTCAATCATTTAGGGAAAACAAAACGACAAAATCACTGTGTGAAAAAGTGTTTACTCGTTGCCCAATATTTACATTTGTTTGATTTCTGAAACATTAAAGTGTAACAAACATGCAAAAAAAAAAGTAAATCTGGAAGGTGGCAAATACTTTTTTCACTTTTTCAGCTAAAGGATAAGTAGAGATACAGATGTTTATAAGAACAAGATACAGATGATTATGAAAATTACAAATGCAGATGTTTATGAACACTACAAATGCAGATGTTTAAAGATGCTAGATGTTTATAAGAATTAAAGTAAAAGTACAAATGCAGATGTTTGGGAAAACTACAATTAATTACAGATGTGTTTAGGGAAGATATTGGCACAGATGTTTATTAGTACTAAAGTAAAACTGCAGATGTTTGGAAAAATTAGAAGTAAAGGAAAAGTACAAATGCAGATGTTTTAGGGAAGATATTGATACAGATGTTTATAAGTACTAAAGTAAAACTACAGATGCAGATGTTTTGGAAAATTAAACATGCTAATGTTTAGGAACACTACAAATACAGATGTTTAGGGAAGCTAGTACAAATACAGTTTACACTGGCTAGTAGCCAGTAGAAATACAGATGTGTTTAGGGAGGATATTGACACAGATGTTTATTAGTACTAAAGTAAAACTACAGATGCAGATGTTTGGGAAAACTACAATTACAGATGTTTAGGACCAGTACAAATACAGATGTGTTTAGGGAGGATATTAACACAGATGTTTATTAGTGCTAAAGTAAAACTACAGCTGCAGATGTTTGGGGAAAACTACAATTACAGATGTTTAGGACCAGTACAAATACAGATGTGTTTAGGGAAGATATTGACACAGATGTTTATTAGTACTAAAGTAAAACTGCAGATGTTTGGAAAAAGTAGAAGTAAAGGAAAAATACAAATGCAGATGTTTTAGGGAAGATATTGATACAGATGTTTATAAGTACTAAAGTAAAACTACAGATGCAGATGTTTTGGAAAATTAAACATGCTAATGTTTAGGAAAACTACAAATACAGATTACGGAGGCTAGAACAAATACAGTTTACACTGCCTAGTAGCCAGTACAAATACAGATGTGTTTAGGGAGGATATTGACACAGATGTTTATTAGTACTAAAGTAAAACGACAGATGCAGATGTTTGGGAAAAGGAGCGATGTGGAGGAACGAATGATACAGAAACATGATCTTTTATAGTTAAAAAAGGCAGGAGTGTAAGATTGCATTCAGAATGTTTGTATATAAACAGGTTCTGTAGTGAAGTTTGGATCCTACACCGGTTCTTATTAAAGTAGATAAGCAGCAGATGCTGGAAAAGGAGGGGGGGTGATAAATGTGGATCGAATAGCAGCATGTAAATGAGGCTCTTCGCCCACAGTAAATAGAAAAGCCGATAAAGCACCGCTAATAGAAAGTAAAAACCGGTTTGTGATAGCGAAGGAGGAGGAGGAGGAGGAAAAGGAGGATAAAAAAAACACACACAGAAGTAGGTTTCTCTCTGCGAAAAAAGGTCAGGCGTTTGCTTAAAGGTCACCGAGTCGTGGTTCTGCTTCTCCAACAGGAGAGAGGGAGAGATGTAGGAAGGGATAGAGCGTTAAGAGAGAGAGAGAGAGAGAGAGAGAGAGAGGCACTGCAGGAGTCTCTCGGTAGTGACATTTCACACAGAGATCAGCCACAGCAACTGGCATTTAACTCCCTTTTAAATCCGACAGATCAGGCCACGCTCGTTAGGAAGTGCCGATCATACTGCTGAAGTCTTTATCACGACCCCCCCCTTTCCTCCTCCATCATTCCATCCCCTTCTCACTCTCTCTCTCTCTCTCTCTCTCTCTCTCTCTCTCTCTTTTTCTCTCTCTCCTCTCGCATGCCCACGCGTCCTACTGTAGCGGCAGTCTGAGCCGGATCGTCTGCTCTGCTCTGGAAGTGTGAACGCGAGTCGATGTGCTGTTTATTCTCCTCGAAACCATCTGGACCCGAAGCACTCTGATCACACCGAGGAGTGATGTCACAGACAAATACAGATGTCTAGAACAATTACGGCGACAGATGTGTACGAGAAGTAAGAAAAAAATACAGGTGTGGGTGTTAAAGGATAAAGGATAAGAACAGATGAGTATGGAAAGTACTAATACAGATGTTTAGGGAAGATAGTGATACAGATGTTTATTATAACTTAAAGGAAAACTACAAATGCAAATGTTTAGGAATACTACAAATGCAGATGTTTAGGAACAGTACAAATACAGATGTTTAAGAAAGATAGCGATGCAGATGTTTATTATAACGTTAAGGAAAACTACAAATACAGATGTTTAGGGAAGCTAGTGATACAGATGTTTATTAGAACTAAGGGACTACAAATACAGATGTTTAGGGACACTACAAATACAGATGTTTAGGGATGCTAGTGATACAGATGTTTATTAGAACTAAAGGACAACTACAAATACAGATGTTTAGGGAAGATAGTGATAGAGATGTTTATTAAAACTAAAGGTAAACTACACATCCAGATGTTTACAAACAGGTGCAGATGTTTGGGGAAAACTACATGTGGACATATTTAGAAAGGCTTGAGATACAGATGTTAATCGGAACAAAAAGAAAACCACTGGTACAGGTGTTTAGGAAATGATATTAAGACAGGTACAGGTGTTTAGTTAGACTAGAGATCTAAATGTTTACTGAATTACAGATGTTTATGGGAATTGAAGTTATTTTGAGGTTTAGGAAAACTAGTTATCCAGATGTTTAGGGAAAACTAGAGATGTTTATGGAAAAAAAAACTCTACAGATGTGTTTATAGGGACAATGTGTGACATTTTTCAGATACAGATGTTGAATTAAAAGTACAGATGCAGGTGTTTAGGCAAACCCGAGGTCCAGATCTTTCTGGGAAGCACAGATACAGATGTTTATGTAAAACTACAGATGTTTTTGCAAAGCATAGTAACTGACCTGGAGCAAATATCTTTAAAACAATTAGCCACAAATTGCCATACACACACACACACACACACACACACACACACACACACACACACACACACACATGTTATGAGTAGGGCAGTACAGATGGAATCCTGGTGTTTGTGGTTCGCGCTCGGACTCCATTAAAGCGCGATGGCTCCGTTTTTCGGGTGCGATATGAAACTGATGAGTTCTCCAGCCGGGAGCTCGGGGACATACAGCTGTGCACGACGACTGTACACAGATGTGCACACTTCACTCGACGCTCCGGGTTTAAACACACGCCGAGCTGTTTATCTGTAAAATCATCTGTATTTCATTACAGGACGCGGCGTGCGAGATCCTGCCGAGGTTCCTCTCTCGGCTCCATGTAAAGACCAGAGATGTGGAGAGCGAGACCGAGGAAGCGAAAGAAAAGAACGAGTGTGTTTTTCACACTGCAAGGACACACACACACACACACACACACCATGCGTAAGAATGACTACTGTTTCCATCCAGTGTTGCTCTCTGAGGTCATTATATACTTCTTACAATTTTTACCAAGTGTGTGTGTGTGTGTGTGTGTGTGTGTGTGTGTGTTTTAATAACAGCTGTTATTGCTGTTAAACATTTCCAGTTACAAGGATCTTCACTTTACAAAACAGCTTCTTTGGAATTCAAGTCACAAATAAAGCTCTCAGTGCAAACCTCGACCTTCACCATGACCTTGACTGTTTACAATCTTACACAAGGGTTTTTTTTTTTTTGCTTTACACCAAAGATTATATGTATGAACATTTTTAATCACTTCATGAAAGAAATGTTTTGCAAAAAAATAAACTACAGGAACAGAACAAGACCCAGGAGAGAACCCTGTGGGAACCCTCAGTGGAGCAAACCAAGACCTCTAAGGGAAATCCCAAAGAGAACCACGAGAACGCCAAGGAAATTTAGGAAACCCCAAAGAGCTTCAGGAGTAAATGAAGGGATGAGGAGAAACCAAGATGACTCCAACGGAATTCCCAAAGAAACAAGGAGAACCCAATGGGAACCAGGAAATGCATCAAGAACACTAGACAAATCCCGGAGTAAAACCGTAAACCCAAAAGAGAACCCAGGAAAAAAAATATCCCAGAGGGAACAAGAAGAACGCTGAGGGTCTCACGAGAACCACAAGGAAACTCATTAAAGGGTCCTGAAACCGTCTCCAGTTTGAAAAAAAGGGGGCGTGGTTCACTGGTGGTAAGGGGCGGAGAAAAGGTGGAGATTGCATAAAAAGGGGACACAATAATTGAACATATTTCTGGCAAAGCAACACTTTTGTGTTGTTGAATTGAATAAAGGCACAAACACACGAGACTCTAAACAACAACAACAACAACAACATCGAGCACTACTTTACCTCGAACAAAACTATTTAAACCGGAAGGGAGGTGGGAGATCAGTGGTTAAGGTATAGGTCTCTGGACCGCAAGATCGCAGGTTCAAACCCCACCGTCACTAGAGGGCCCTTGAGCAAGGCCCTTAACACTTAATTGCTCAGTTGGATAAGTGCGTCTACCAAATTCCATAAGAACAGATCCCAAAAACACAAGAATGACCAGTTTGTAACACACTTTGTGGCAGTTATTACTGTTTTATGCAACATGCAACATGTTAACACCTCAGACAATGTGTTTTTGCATCTCATGACCCTTTAAAAAAGCATGTAAACGCAAGAAGAACTCAAACACTTGAGGGAACTCCAAGGAAACCCCAATAAAACCCCATGCCGAGCCGGTCAACAGGACAAAAAAGCAGTCGAGAAGAAACCTCACAACACCACACAATCATCTCGCCATATGGAATTACACTAAGCTTCTTTATTTCTGATACACAAGTGTTATGCTAGCATTCATTTTTCACCAGAATTCCTGCTAATGATCCACATGTGAGAAATAAATCTCCGGTAATTGTGAGTGGGGGAAAAAAAACATGTTAATTTAAGCGTCGCAAGGACGCCATTTCTCAGTAGTCTCACACTTTACACGCTACCGAGTGTAGCATCCGATCCTACACAACAGCTAGTTCTGTATTGAAACAAAGTTGTGAAATTAGCAACTTTGCCTACAGAAAGCATATGAGAAAAAAAAAACCCAAAAAAACGAGAAAAAAAAGTAGCGTGTTAAAATAATATTGCGGCTGATTAGCGTCTCTGCACTTCCTGATGCGTTTACACTTTCCGTAATTAACGCGCACAGTGTGAGAGGCGCTTGAAGCTGTGAGGAATATTGTGGAAAAACGTGATAATAAGGTCATGTATTTATACGTGTCAGACCACGAGGGTACGAGCAAACACAGAGCGTGTCGGAATAAAACGACCCCCTCCAACACCCCCCCCCCCCCCCCCCCCCCCCCCCCTCCACCCGTCCACCAAGTTCACCAAGGTTACATCTATAATGAAAGTGCTAATGTGGTTTTCTTCAAATTGTACAAACAAAATTCTGGATTCTGATTGGTCAGAAGGTCTGCAGTTAGTTGCCATGTAGGGAGCTTTGACACTACATATATATTGGAGCAAATCAGTGGATCTTTGGGGACTAATCGTTCTCCTACCAAGGGTATGAAGCGTTGCTGTCAAGTCTGGAGTTCAGGACTGGACAGAATGCAGGGACAGAATGCATGATACAGTGCCTCTGAAACCCAGATGTTTAAGGGTTTTGCTCAAGTGGTCCAACAGTGGCAAGAGGGTTCAAGTGTCCAAGTGGTCCAACAATGGATCAAGGGCTCATGGGTCCAAGTGGTCCAACAGTGGCACAAGGGCTCATGGGTCGGAGTGGTCCAACAGTGACACAAGGTCACTCAGGTGTCCAAGTGCTCCAACTTTAGCACAAGGACTCACTGGTCCAAGTGGTCCAACAGTGAGATGTGAGCTCGAGGGTCTGAGTGGTCCAACAGTGGCATGAGAGCTCAAGAGTCAGAGTGGTCCAACAGTGGCACGAGGGATCACTGGTCCAAGTGGTCCAACAGTGGTACGAGGGATCACGGATCCATGTGGTCCAACAGTGAGACGAAGGATCACGGGTCCAAGTGGTCTAACAGTGGCACGAGGGATCACTGGTCCAAGTGGTCCAATGGTGGCACGAGGGATCACTGGTCCAAGTGGTCCAACAGTGGCACGAGGGATCATGGATCCATGTGGTCCAACAGTGAGACGAGGGATCACGGGTCCAAATGGTCCAACAGTGGCACGAGGGTTCAAGGGTCCAAGTGGTCCAACAGTGGCACGAGGACTCACTGGTCCAAGTGGTCCAACAGTGGCACGAGGACTCACTGGTCCAAGTGGTCCAACAGTGGCACGAGGACTCACTGGTCCAAGTGGTCCAACAGTGGCACGAGGGACTCACTGGGTCCAAGTGGTCCAAGTGGTGGCACGAGGGATCACTGGTCCAAGTGGTCCAACAGTGGCACGAGGGCTCAAGGGTCCGAGTGGTCCAATAAGGGCACGAGGGTTCAAGGGTCCAAGTGGTCCAACAGTGAGACGAGCACTTGATCCTAGATAGATCTAGTCATAGATCTTTATCATAATCATATCATAACCATAAAGACACTTCCAAGAAAGATGGGAAAGTGAAAGCTTCAAGGAGAAAAAGCGATGTGCGTTTTGTGTTATGAGGCGACGTCGCTCATCAAACACTGTATACTATATACACTATATTTACAGTTACAACTGGACCTTGGAAGGACACCATAATACTAATGTGGTCCACGGTGACAATGAGTTTTACACTCCTGTATTAGTTTATTACAATAATTACACTTAGCTTTGTTTTCGTTTTTTTACAAAATTGTAGCCACACTTTAGCAACGGGGTACATAAAGAATCCGAGGCGAGACAGAAGCTGCAACAACAAAAGAGCTTTAATAACAATTATAATGGTGGAAAAAACCCTCACCTGGTGCCGGAAAGCCTTTAAATAACCAGTCGACACGGGAAGCCCCACAACATGGCCGCCGAATCGGAAGTGCGCATCCCGTAACTGGAAGTTCATGCCTCAAGACTGGAGGATCCTAACAATCTTGTAAATGTATGTTTAGATTATCTCATAAGGTGAAAAATAAATAAAAAATGCATTCAGTAATCGAAATATAAGAAGTACCTGATCCCTAATCTTAAGTATCCAATTCCAGAATCCGACCGTAATCATGAATGAGTACGAGGACGAAATGAGCAACTCCGACCCCCAGTGCAAGTTCCAGGGGATTCAAAGGAATCAACACTGACTCAGTGGTGATTCAGTGGTTACAAATCTCGCACCACCACAGAGCTTGGGCCCATGAGCAAGGCCCTTAACCTTGCATCATAGCGGAACCCCTGTGTTCTGACCCAAAGTCATCTGGAATTCTATATCTGTGTGTTGGAACTATGTAGCCCAGTGGTTAAGGTGTTGGCCTCTGGACCAGAAGATCAGGGGTTCAAACCACCAAGCTGCCACTAGTGGGCCCTTGAGCAAGGCCCTTAACCCTCAATTGCTCAGTTGTAAGCCGCTCTGGATAAGGGCGTCTGCCAAATGCCGTAAATGTAACTATGTGTTGGAAAGCAGACCTGCATGGAGTGGGCTTTGTGCTTATGGCCATTGTTAGGTGCCCTTGTTTCCATAGTGACAACTAATGCCCAGGGACTTGAACATGGAACATTTATGGAAGGAGTCTCCAGTGCCAGCAAGTTGCAATGAATGAAAGAAAGCCACCTTCTCCCTGTGGGTCTGATGAGGAATCACAGAAGCGTGAAAGCCCTCCATCCCAGCTGTTACCACGGCAACACCGAGCCAGCCGACACACACAGGTGGTTGAGGGGGCGGTGCCAAAACGACAGGTGCACGATGACATCAGAACCTCGAGGGAGAGAAGGTCAAATTCCTTCGCTGAGCTCTCACCGTCATTCTCGCTCCACCATCGCCACCCTCATTTCTCTCTCTCTCTTACCTCTCCATCCCTCCTTCCATTTCTCCTCCATTTTACCTCAATCTCTCCAAATACCCTCCATTTGTCCCCATCAGCTCTCCATATCGTATCCATCTTTATATCTCATCATACAATTATCTCAATCGCTCTTTCAATCCTCCATTCTTTTCACTTCTCCACCATTCCTCCTCATATTTCCTCCATCCCTTATTTCTCTCCCCATTTCTCCAATTGCATTCTCTCTTCCTTCCATTTCCTTGTTCATTCCTTCTTTTTTTCTCTCCGGTCATATTTCTTTTCTTCACCCTCATCCCTCGCTCTCATTTTTGCTCCTTACTCTTGTCTCCCATCTCATTAATCATATACATATTCACTTATTATTTCAGTTTCTTTCTCTAGTCTATTCTCTTCCACTTTATCTTCTTCTCCTCATCCTCCCCTTTCTCTCTCTCTATCTCTCTCTCTCGCTCTCTCGTTATCTGTCTGCAATCAGAGCTCGATAAAAGGTGTCACTCTTGTATAGGGACGTCGGATGATGCACCACAAATGAGTTCATTAAAACATTAATCACCTTTCATCAACACGCTCTTCTTTCATTAAGCTCTCTCGCTCCTATATTTCTCTTCTTCTGACCTGTCATACCTTTCGTACCTTGTCCAGGGAAAACACTAGTTCCTGTTTCATTTGCATTGAGATGAAATAGTTAACTTGGAGCCGCTGGAACTGGAGACCCTTTACAAAATGTTCTATAAACCCTGAAGTGGAGTGTTTTCGGTCACATGCCACTCTTGCTACTGAAACAACAACATACTTCGGGAATTATCTCCCCGAAAACATTACATTATCCCTCTCCCTAACAGGAGCATTGGAGTATGTGTCATTACCCTCAGCATAGGTGACCCCCAGGATTGTGTTTTCACTGTGAGCACAGGAACCAACCAGGTTTGTGTCCTTTCACTCAGCATAGGAGCCTTCCAAGGTGGTGCACTTACCCTCATCCCAGGTACCACCCGAGATTGTGTCCTCAGCTTCAATATAGGAAGCAACAGGATTGTGTCCTCACCTTCAGCCCAGGAACCAGCCAAGATTGTGTCCTCACCTTCAGTCCAGGAACCAGCCAAGATTGTGCCCTCACCCCAGCAAAGGAACGACCCAAGGCTGTGCCCTTGCTTTCAGAATAGCAGCCAACAGGATTGTGTTTGGGCCCTTAGTATAGGATCCCTGGTGTTGTACTAGGGGCCAGAACACAATCCTGTTGGCTCCACCCCCAGAGTGGTACCCTTACCCTCAGCCCAGGAACCACCCAAAATTGTGCCCACACCCCAGCAAAGGAACCACCCAAGATTGTGCCCTCACTATCAGCATATGAACGACCCAAGATTGTGCCCTTGCTTTCAGAATAGTAACCAAAGGGATTGTGTTCTGTTCTGGTATAGGATCACGGATGTTGTGTCCTAGCCCTTATCATAGGAACCCCACAGGGTGGTACCTTAACCTCAGCAGAGGAACCACCCAAAACTGTGCCCTCATCCCAGCATAGGAACCACACAGGATTGTACCCTCACTATCAGCATATGAACCACCTAGGATTGTTCCCTCACCTTCAGCATATGAACCACCTAGGATTGTGCCCTCACCTTCAGCATAGGAACCACCCAAGATTGTGCCCTTATCTTCAGTGTAGGAAGCACCCAAGATTGTGCCCTCACCCCAGCATAGGAACCACCCAAGATTGTGCCCTTGCTTTCAGAATAGGAACCAACAGGATTGTGTCCTGGCCCTTAGTATAGGATCCCCAGTGTTGTATCCTAGCCCTTAGCACAGGAACCCACCCAGGGTGTTGCCCTTACCCACAGCGTAGGAACCACCCAAGATTGTGCCCTTATCTTCAATGTAGGAAGCACCCAAGATTGTGCCCTCACTATCTGCATAGGAACCACCCAAGACTGTGCTCTCACTGTCACAATAGGAACCACCCAAGATTGTGCCCTTACCTTCAGTCCAGGAACCACCCAAGACTGTGCACTCACCCTCAGCATAGGATCCCCCAGCATTGTGTCCTAGCCCTCAGCACAGGAATATCCAAGGTTGTGTCCTAATCTTTATCACAGGAACCACTCGTTGTTATGTCCTTCCCCTCAGCACCGAGCAATCCTCCATTAAACTTCACAGATAAACATGGCTCTTATGTATCTGTACAGTCTGCGTACGATGGGGCGATAGTACATCACATCACTAACATCAAGAAGTCCCATTTTGAGGAAGTCGATGTCTTTCCTGCATGATATCATCAACTGAAATCCGTCTGTGAACTTCACCAAGACTAGGTTTTTACAGAAGAAAATCTACATTTACAATTTAGGATTTGCTTACGTACGTATTGCACTATACGCTTTTTCAGATTTGGGTATATAGTGGGTATTTTTAATGACAAATATGGCAAAAACATGGCTTGCGATGGAAATTTAATGTTCTGGATTAGCTATGCGAGATAATCACTCAAAAACTATACGCATCCACTAAAAGTCTCAAGCACCAAATGCATTGTGTGTGTGGATGTGACCACAATCTTACACTCTGAAACACACACACACACACACACACACACACACACACACACACACACACACCTCCACACCTCTCTAGCTCTTCTTTCGCCCCACAGCCTCCCCCGTCTCCTGCCGAGAGGGAATGATTACGGCTAATTACCGACAAAACGCTGCGAGCTTCAGACGGCTAGCATGCTGCAAATGACTCCAGGAGGTGAGGGGAGGTGTGTGAGGAAAACGAGCAGAAATAAACAATATATATATATATATATATATATATATATATATATATATATATATATATATATATATATATATATAAACCCTGAGACCCACGCCTTTCACCTCACACAGCAAAAGTAAATAACAATAATAGCGATAATGAATTCTTTGTCAACAGGGCCTCCCTGAATGCGACACGGATCCTCGCGTCCTGATTGGTCAGGAAGGTGTTGGTTCTCACGGTAACAGAGGGTTCATACTTCGGACCAATAGTGCCACTCGTGGAAGGAGTCTCCAGTGTCAAAACGTTCTATTTTGTAGTCAGCGATAAAACAATGTACACGAGACTCTTTCTGAAAAGTTCACGTCACACAGGATTGTGCAGGATTGAGTCTTTGGATTTTGGTGACCCTGTGAGCAAATCCAACTTGGTGAAGATCTACTTTCCATGGAAGCCACTATAGAGCTTTAACCCTATATCAAACCTGAGTGCATCCTTGGAACCTCCTCACTTCACCAACATCCAGACCAAAATCTGGCTTTTATTCCACCAAAAAATCCCAGTTGAACAAAATCTGTCCAACCTACATGTTCATCTACACAGAAGATATCAAGATCATAGAAGAGGAGATCCTTTCTTCCTCTACACTTCCATGATTTTAGTCTTTTTGCTCCTTAGTGCTAATCACATATGAGGTGTATTAAAACGTTTGGGTGGAACCGGTGACCACGTCTGCGATTTCATCCTGGATGACACAAAGAGCAAATGAGGACCAGAAGAACATCACTGGAGAGCATCATGAAGCTCAATCCACAAAAACCAAAAACCGTGCATGAAGAATCCACATGATCTCTGTTCCACACCTGCTTTACTCGCCACATTCGCCTCGGTCAGACTTCACTCTTTTTCCTGAAGATGAATCTCACCATTTTCTGACACCATTGTGAAGATCTAACACAAGTCACAGCAGGAGCTTCGGAGATATTCCAGGAGAATGGCGTGAAGAAGGATATCATTTGAAGGTCTCCATACTTTTTCATACCACCTCATATTTATGCTTGTAGAATGCAAGATTAGGGGGCACGGTGGTTTAGTGGTTATCACGTTCGCCTCACACCGCCAGGGTCCGGGTTCGATTCCCGTCTCGGCCATGTGTGTGTGGAGTTTGTGCATGTTCTCCCCGTGTCTCAGGGGGTTTTTCTCCGGGTTCTCCGGTTTCCTCCCGGTCCAAAAACATGCACGGTAGGTTGATTGGCACCTTGGAAAATTGTCCCTAGTGTATGAATGTGTGTGAGAATGTGAGTGTGTGTGTGAGTGTGTGTGCCCTGCGATGGGTTGCCATTCCATCCAGGGTGTACCCTGCATTAATGCCCATAGACGCCTGAGATAGACACAGACTCCCCGTGACCCGAGAGAAGATCGGATATAGCGGTAGAAGATGAATGAATGAATGAATGAATGCAAGATTCAAATACCGTCCTTCTGACCTTTTTTTTGGGGGGGGGGGGATTGTTGGTCATGTCACGGACTGGTCTTTTTTTATTCACAAGTTTCTCTCCTCCGCCTTTGGTCGACACATTTAATATTAAATCGGCGCTCCAAGTTGATACAAAGCCACTGGTTGATTTGTTTCCATCATTTCCTAGATTTGTCCGGTAAGCCCAGAGCTCCAGGGCCCGGTACCGGCCCGTGGGTCACTTGGTAGTAAAGAATACATTCATTCATCTTCTATCGCTTTATCTGATCTTCCCTCGGGTCACGGGGAGTCTGTGCCTATCTCAGGCGTCTATGGGCATTAAGGCAGGATACACCCTGGATGGAATGCCAACCCATCGCAGGACACACACACTCACACACCCACACACATTCATACACTAGGGACAATTTTCCAAGGTGCCAATCAACCTACCGTGCATGTTTTTGGACCGGGGGAGGAAACCGGAGAACCCGGAGAAAAACCCCCTGAGGCACGGGGAGAAACATGCACAAACTCCACACACACACACACATGGCCGAGACGGGAATCGAACCCGGACCCTGGAGGTGTGAGGCGAACGTGATAACCACTAAACCACTGTGTCCCCTTATCTGATTCTCCTCCATCACATAGGGAGGTAGTGACTCAGTGGTAAGGTGTTGGCCTCTGGCCTGGAAGATCACAGGTTCAAACCCCATGACCACCAAGCTACCACTAGTGGACCCTTAATCCAGTCACTCTGGATAAGGGCGTGTGCCAAATGCTGTACATGTATGGCTCGCCTTGGTCACATGACTTACCTCTATCCGTTAACTGGAAACACCGATTTATCACGACAGGTCGTTCCCACACACCAAAACCCCTTCTCTCTAATGATGCTTTCAAAACTGCTTCGCCACCAAACATTCATTCATTCATTAATTCATTCATTTTCTACCGCTTTATCCGATCTTCCCTCGGGTCATGGGGAGTCTGTGTCTATCTCAGGCGTCTCAGGATACACCCATCACAGGACACACACATTCACACACTAGGGACAATTTTCCAAGGTGCCAATCAACCCCCTACCGTGCATGTTTTTGGACCGGGAGGGGGGAGGAAACCGGAGAACCCGGAGAAAAACCCCCTGAGGCAACGGGGAGAACATGCACAAACTCCACACACACACATGGCCGAGACGGGAATCGAACCCCCGACCCTGGCGGTGTGAGGCGAACGTGCTGACCACTAAACCACCGTGTCCCTGTTGCCACCAAATATTCTGCATTAAAATACCAGTTTTTATGTCGCTCGTATCATTTCATTTTGTTGTTATTTATCCACCACACCTTAAAGGCCACTCCGGGAAGATATTAAACAGGCGCATTGAAGAAGGTATTGATGTTGATAACTCGCTGCTGCTCAGGTTGGTTTATCCACTCTACACAACGAAGGTAAAAACCAATCACACACCTGGGCATCAATAAACACCTGTGTGGGACATCACACATGGTCTGGTGTCCACACAACAACACAACACTGGGATCAATATGGATTCGCCGAACGAGGAAAACCGTAATGTTCGGCTGATTGTTGATTGTGATGCACACACACACACACACACACACACACACACACACACACACATGGCGCGGTCTCCATTGTACGTCTCGTTTAGCACGGGTTTGTGGAAGCTCGGGACGCATCAATCCCGTACTTGATTACATTCGCACCTCCGCTGAGAGGCTTCTATGAATATTTATCAGTGTGAGTGTACGCTCCGCTTCCCCCGCTTTTCAGCACATCGCAACACACACACACACACACACACACACACACACACACACACACACACACACAGACGGGGATGCTTAATTTCTTTATGAATATTAACGCCAGCATTATGTCCCCTCACACGGCGACGGCACTTCAGATAATCCTGTTATTGTCTCAGGCCAAGATGGCCGCCGTTCGTCCTCCGAATCTGAAGACCCTCTTTTGTTTATGTTTCTTTATTATTATTTATTTATTTATTTATTTATTTATTTATTATTTTCCTGTCCATTCTCAGGCGTGTTTTTTTTTTTCCGTGTCGGCATGGCGAAGTGGATCTGTGGAAACAAAGCGCGGGGTCGCGGCTAATCTTAAACACGAGCCGTATTAGCCGTTAATTCCAGGCGATTGCGCGTTAATTGGTTTTCCGAGCGCAACGGAGACTCGGCGAATGAGGGCCGGGCCGAGGGAACGAGGGAACGGCCAGATTAAACGTGAAAAGAGAGCCAGGCGGAAAAAAGCGACAGCTTATGATACAATGAGCGTTTTGATGATCAGTGCACATGGAGGCTCTATTTAGTCCCATTATAACATGTGGGAAGGGGCACGGTGGCGTAGTGGTTAGCACAAAAGTTGTCCAGTTGTCCCTAGTGTATGAATGTGTGTGTGTGTGTGTGTGTGTGCCCTGCGATGGGTTGGCATTCCATCCAGGGTGTATCCTGCCTTAATGCCCATAGACGCCTGAGATAGACACAGACTCCCCGTGACCCGAGGGAAGATCGGATAAAGCGCTCGAAAATGAATGAATGAATGAATAACATGTGGGAAGATTCTCCATTAGATGTTTGTGGTGCTGAGGGTGGAGGGTCTGGAGGGGCGTTCAGCTTTCTCATCCATAAGGTCGGCTTTATAGCAGGAGAACTTCCGCACACTTCCATCCCATCGATTCATGTTGATCTCCGGCTCCACAATAATCCCCAGAACATCAGGCGTCTGAGGAGGAACCAGGGAAGTGCAGTAGACCAGGTGTCCCAATACTTTTGATCTTACCACCATCCATATCAGAGCTGGCGTTTTATCTTCAGAAGGTTGTCTGGTAGAGATTTTGCGGTTCGGGTACTAAAGTAACGCGTGAACGACAAACAGGAAGCAACATCGGATCAGACACTAAATAACAAAAACGTCTGATTGGATCCGATTCTACAGGACGCTGTTTTATTCACGTCTCACCTCACGTGAGGTCTGATTGGACAGGATTCTAAATATCCCAGATCTAGAATTTTCATTGGATTGGATCAGATGCGGTTTGTGGATCAGATCATAAATAACAAGACTTGTGATTAGATAGTATCTGATTGGATTAGACAGTGAATAACTGTCATGTTACATAAAATGATGTCTTTGGATTACATTGGATCAGATATTGAATAAATGATTGGACAGGATCAGATCTGTCTCCTACAAAATAAAAACGATTCCTGATTGGATTGGATTAGACGTTGTGTAAAACGTCAAACAAAAATGTCTGATTGTATAATTAATAAAATGCCTTCTGATTGGACTGCAACATTTGAAATAAAGTGATATACGATTGAAATAGATTAGATACTGAAGAGCATGTCAGATTGGATTGGATCAGATTCTGAATAAAATGATGTCCGATTGGAAAATTAGAGAGAGAAAAATTATTATTGGAGTGCATCATGGGAAATAAAATGCTGTTGTATTAGATTGGATCAGATAGTAAATTAAAGTCAGGTCTGATTTGGGTTAGGTCAGATGTTTAATAGTGAGTGGATGAGATCAGACACAGAATGAAAGGTTTTGGATTTGGTTCATGTATCAGATGAATAAATGAGTAGATCGGATCGGATTAGATTAATGATATTACTGATTGAATCAGACGCTGGTACATAAAAGCGGCTTTTGACTGAATTAAGACTTCTCTCCGTCCCACCGCCATCCATCCATCCATCCATCCATCCATCCGTCTGTCTCTCATTCTACCTGTGTACATCTGTCTGTTCCTCTTTCTCCCTCTGTCATATCCTGTCGTTCTTTTATACCTCCGTCTCTCTCTCCCTCTCTCTGGTAGACGTTATGATTGACAGAGTGTGTTTGGCAGCCTGCCACAGAAGGCAGACTATTGAATCGGTGTCACACACACACACACACACACACACACACACACACACACACACACACCACACACACACACACGACACCTGATGAAGAAACGATGAAAGAGGAATTAGAGCAGCGAGCCGAAGTGTGCGACGTGCAATCAGCATCGAAATCAGGAGCATGATCGGATTTGATCGGATCTCACACTCTCAGCCCGGATTTATCAAACGTCCCCGACACACCCATCAAACACCTACACATCATCCACTCCACGTCTATGAAGCCTCTATGGAACGTTTATGAACACATGATGTGTGAAACAGGACTGAATGGGAAAGTGTAACACACACACACACACACACACACACACACACACACACACACACCCCTTTAGTCAAGACACCTGGACCTCACCTTTAAATTTAAATGTATTTCAGTTAAAGTGAAAAAAAAATCAAATTAAAATTCAATTAAATTCCATTAAAATAAATTAAATAAAAAATAAAGTGAAATAAAGTAAAATAAAATAAATTGAAATGATAGAAAATGAAATAACAAATAAGATGAAATTAAATTAAATTTAATTAAAATGAAACAAAATGAAATATAATGTAATTAAATTCAAGAATAGAATGAATAGAATGAAAATAACAATTTAAAAATTAAATTAAATTAAATTAAATTAAATTAAATTAAATTAAATTAAATTAAATTAAATTAAATTAGAGAAAATGGAAATACAAATGCAATTGAAATAAATAAATTAAAATAAAAGGAAACAAAATTTATAAAATTAAATTAAATTCAAGAATAGAAATGAAATACAAATTAAATTAAATTAAAATAAATTTGTAAATTTAATTGAAATAAAATAAAATAAATTAAATGATAAAAATGAAATAACAAATAAATTAAATTAAATTAAATTTAAAATTAAAATGAAACAAAATGAAATATAATGTAATTAAATTCAAGAATAGAAAATGAAATACAAATTAAATTAAATTAAATTAAATTAAATTAAATTAAATTAAATTAAATTAAATTAAATTAAATTAAATTAAATTAAATTAAATTAAATCAAATTAAATCAAATTAAATCAAATTAAATCAAATTAAATCAAATTAAATTAAATGAAATACAAATGCAATTGAAATAAATAAATTAAAATAAAATGAAACAAAATTTATAAAAATACAATTCAAGAATAGAATAGAAAATAAAATACAAAATAAGTAAAATAAAATAAAATGAAATAATAGAAAATAAAATTCAAAAATGAAATAAAATAAAATAACATGAAATTCAATTTAATTAAATTAAGTGATTTAAAATGAAACAGAAATGAATTAAAAGAAAATGAAAGAAAATGAATTAAAATAAAATAAAATTCAAGAATGGAAATTGAAATAAATAAATAAATAAATAAATAGATAAATTAAATATGCAGGACAGTTAAGCTTTATAAACGTATACACTTTAAGGTCAGAAGTATAGGGACACTTTTTTGCCATGTTTGTTTGTTTGTTTGTTTGTTTGTTTGTTTGAATTCAGCAGCTGGTTATTTATCGAATTCTGCGTTAGTTGAGACGATGTCGATACGCTTGATTTTGAGCGGCATGTTTTGGAGGGGAGTTTATTCTCCATGTTGCGAGTGTGCAGTGGTGCATGCTGGGAAAGGCAGAGAGTCGCTGGAGCTGACAGAGGAAGAGAAGGATAAAGGGAGGAGAGTTTCTCTCGACTTACATCACTCAGTCCAGCTTCTAATATCTTCACACCGCTCTCCTTCTCCAACTGTCCTTTCTGCTCAACTAGAGAGAGAGAGAGAGAGAGAGAGAGAGAGTGTGAGAGGGAGAGAGAGAGTGATAGAGAGAGAATGTGAGAGGGAGAGAGAGAGTGAGAGAGAGAGTGAGAGAGAGAAATAGAGGGAGAGGGTTAGAGAGATAGAGAGAGAATGTGAGAGGGAGAGAGAGAAATTGAGGAAGAGAGTGAGAGAGAGAGAATGTGAGAGGGAGAGAGAGAGAGAGAGGGAGAGGGGGGGTTAGAGAGATAGAGAGAGAATTTGAGAGGGAGAGAGAGAGTGAGAGAGAGAGTGAGAGTGAGAGAGAGAGAGAGAAAGTGAGGAAGAGAGTGAGAGAGAGAATGTGAGAGGGAGGGAGGGATAGAGAAAGTGAGGGAGGGAGAGAGTGAGAGAGATAGAGAGAGTGAGAATGTTAGAGGGAGAGAGCAAGAGAGAGAGAGTGTGGGAGAGAGAGGCAGAGAGAGAGAGAGAGTGAGGGAGAGAGAGTTGAGATGGCAGAGAGGGAGAGAGAGAGATAGAGAGAGAGAGTGAGAGAATGTGAGAGGGAGAGAGAGAGAGCAGGAGAGAGAGAGAGAGGAAGAGGAAGTGAGAGAGAAAGTGAGTGAGAGAGATAGAGTGAGAGAGTGAGAGAATGTGAGAGGGAGAGAGAGAGAGCAGGAGAGAGAGAGTGAGGAAGAGGGAGAGAGAAAGTGAAAGTGAGTGAGAGAGATAGAGTGAGAGAATGTGAGAGGGGAGAGAGAGGAGAGCAGGAGGAGAGAGAGATAGAGTGAGGGAAGAGGGAGAGAAAGTGAGTGAGAGAGAGAGTGAGATAGAGAGAGTGAGAGAGAAAGTGAGGGAGAGAGCAAGAGAAGGAGAGGGAGGGAGAGAGAGAGGGAGGGACAGAGAGAGGCAGAGAGAGGGAAGGAAAAAGGGAGAGAGAGAGTGAGGGAAAGAGGGGGAGAGGGAGAGAGAGGGAGAGAGAGATAGAAAGGGAGACAAATAAGTTAAAAAGATGGAGGGAATAATGAGAGAAAAGAAAAAGAATAAGTGAGTATTTGAGAAAATTATTAAATGAATGTGAAAGAGAAGAAGAAGTGAGAGAAAACAAGAACAAAAAATAAATAAATGAGTGAGAAAGAAAACAAGAACATTATGGATGTTGTTGATGTTGTTGATGTTGTTGTTGTGATGTTGTTGATGTTGTTGTTGTTGATGTTGTTGTTGTGGATGTTGTTGATGTTGTTGATGTTGATGTTGTTGATGTTGATTGATGTTGTGTGTTGTTGATGTTGTTGATGTTGTTTGATGTGATGTTGTTGATGTGGGATGTGTTGTTGTTGTGATGTTGTGGATGTTGTGGATGTTGTTGATGTTGTTGATGTTGTGGATGTTGTTGATGTTGTTGATGTTGATGTTGTTGATGTTGTTGATGTGTGATGTTGTGGATGTTGTGTTGATGTTGTTTGGATGTTGTTGTTGATGTTGTGGTGATGTTGGTTGTTGAGGTGTGGATGTGTGATGTTGATGTTGTTGATGTTGTGATGTTGTTTGATGTTGTTGTTGATGTTGTTGATGTTGTTGTGATGTTGTTGATGTTGTGATGTGTGTGATGTTGTGTTGATGTGTGATGTTGTTGTTGTTGATGTTGTTGATGTTGTTGATGTTGATGTTGTTGATGTTGTTGATGTTGTGGATGTTGTTGATGTTGTTGATGTTGTTGATGTTGTTGATGTTGATGTTGTTGATGTTGATGTTGATGTTGATGTTGTGATGGATGTTGTTGTTGTTGTTGTTGATGTTGTGTTGTTGATGTTGTGCAGGTGTGAAGGTGTGTGTTGTGGATGTTGTTGATGTTGTGTTGTTGATGTTGTGATGATGGATGTTGATATGTTGTTGTTGATGTTGTGTTTATGTTGTTGATGTTGTGTTGAAGTTGATTGTTGATGTGTTGTTGTTGATGTTGTTGATGTTGTTGTTGAGGTTGTTGTGATGTTGTTGATGTTGTTGATGTTGATGTTGTTGATGTTGTTGATGTTGTTGATGTTGTTGATTGTTGTTGATGTTGTTGATGTTGTGGATGTTGATGGTTGTTGTTGTGATGTTGTGGATGTTGTTTGATTGTTGATGTTGATGTTGTGGATGTTGTTGATGTTGTTGTTGATGTTGTTGTTATGTTGTTGATTTGTGATGTTGATGTTGTGGATGTGATTGTTGTTGTGGTTGTTGATGATGTTGTTGAGTTGTTGATGTTGTTGATGTGTGTGATGTTGATGTTGATGTGTGATGTTGTGATGTTGTGATGTTTGTGATGATGTTGTGTGTGATGTTGTTGATGTTGTGTGATGTGTGTGATGTGTGATGTTGTTGTTGTTGTTGTTGTTGATGTTGTGGATGTTGTGTTGATGTTGTTGATGTTGTGTTGTTGATGTTGTGTGATGTTGTTGATGTTGATGTTGTTGTTGATTGTTTGATGTTGTGATGTTGTTGATGTTGTTGATGTTGTTGATGTTGTTGATGATGTGATGTGTGTTGATGTTGTGGATGTGAATGTTGTTGTGTTGTTGATGTTGTTGATGTTGTTGATGTTGTTGTTGTTGTTGTTGTTGATGTTGTTGTTGTTTTGATGTTGTGGATGATGATTGTGCTGTTGATGTTGTTGATGTTGTGGATGTTGTTGATGTTGATGTGTGAAGGTTGATGTTGTTGATGTTGTTGATGTTGATGTTGATGATTGTTGATGTTGTTGATGTTGTTGATTGTTGATGTTGTTGATGTTGATGTTGATGTTGTTGATGTTGTTGATGTTGGTTGTTGATGATGTTGTTTGTGGACGGTTTTGATGTTGTTGATGTTGATGTGATGATGTGTGGAGACATTTGAAGGTTGAGAAGGTTGTGAGGGTTTGTTGGTTGTTGATGTTGTTGATGTTGTTGATGTGTGTGATGTGTGTTGTTGTGATGTTGTTGATGTTGTTGTGTGTTGATTGTGATGTTGTTGATGTTGTTGATGTGTGATGTTGTTGATGTTGATGTTGTTGATGTTGATGTTGATGTGTGATGTTGTGATGTGATGTTGTGTGATGTTGTGATGTTGTGATGATGTTGTGATGGTGTGATGTGGATGTTGTTGTGTGAAGGTTGTTGATGTTGTTGATGTGGATGTTGAAGAACTTGATGTGAAGGTGTGGTGATGTTGTTGATGTTGGATGTTGTTGTTGATGTTGTGTGATGTGAAGGGTTTGTGATGTTGTTGATGTTGTTGATGTTGTTGATGTTGTGTTGTTGATGTTGTGGATGTTGTGAAGGTTTGTGAAGGTTGTTGATGTTGATGTTGTGGATGTTGTTGATGTTGATGCTGTGAAGGTTGTTGATGATGTTGATGTTGTGGATGTTGTTGATGTTGATGATGTGAAGGTTGTTGTTGATGTTGTTGATGTGGATGTTGTTGATGTTGGTGATGATGTTGTTGTTTTTGTTGTTGTTGTTGATGTTGTTGATGTGGTTGATGTTGTTGATGTTGTTGATGTTGATGCTGTGAAGGTTGTTGATGATGTTGATGTTGTGGATGTTGTTGATGTTGTTGATGTTGTTGATGTTGTTGATGTTGTTGATGTTGTGATGTTGTGGATGTTGTTGATGTTGTTGATGTTGTGGATGTTGTTGTTGTTGATGTTGTTGATGTTGTTGATGTTGTTGATGTTGTTGATGTTGATGTTGATGATGTGATTGATGTTGATGTTGTTGTTGATGTTGTTGTTGTTGTTGATGTTGTTGATGTTGTTGATGTTGTTGATGTTGTTGATGTTGTGGATGTTGTTGATGTGTTGTTGATGTTGTTGATGTTGTTGATGTTGTTGATGTTGTTGATGATGTTGTTGAGATGTTGTGTTGTGTTGATGTTGATGTTGTGATGTTGTTGTTGATGTGATGTGTGTGATGTGATGTTGTTGATGTTGTGGATGTTGTTGATTGTTGATGTTGTGATGTGTTGTGGATGTTGTTGATGTTGTGATGTGATGTTGTTGTGTTGTGGATGTTGTTGGATGTGTGGATGTTGTTGATGTTGTTGATGTTGATGTTGTTGATGTTGTTGATGTTGTTGATTGTTGTGGTGGTGTTGATGTTGTTGATGATTGTTGATGTTGATGATGTTGTTGATTGTTGTTGTTGTTGTTGTTGATGTTGTTGATGTTGTTGATGTTGATGTTGTTTGATGTTGTGGATGATGTTGTTGATGTTGTTGATGTGTTGATGTGTTGATGTTGATGTTGTTGATGATGTTGATTGTGGATGTTGTGATGTTGTGAAGGTTGTTGATGTTTGTTGATGTTGTTGATGTTGTTGATGTTGTTGATGTTGTTGATGTTGTTGATGTTGTTGATGTTGTTGATGTTGTTGATGTTGTGTTGTTGATGTTGTGATGTTGTTGAGGTTTGTGAAGGTTGTTGATGTTGTTGATGTTGTTGATGTTGTTGATGTTGTGTTGATGTTGTTGATGTTGATGTTGTGGATGTTGTTGATGTTGTTGATGTTGTTGATGTTGTTGATGTTGTTGATGTTGTGATGTTGATGTTGTGGATGTTGATGTTGTTGATGTTGTTGTTGTGGATGTTGTTGATTTGTTGATGTTGTTGTTGTTGATGTTGTGGTTGTTGATGTTGTGGTGTGATGTTGTGGTTGATGTTGTTGATGTTGTTGAGGTTGTTGATGTTGTGGATGTTGTTGATGTTGATGCTGTGAAGGTTGTTGATGATGTTGATGTTGTGGATGTTGTTGATGTTGATGTTGTTGATGTTGTGGATGTTGTTGTTGTGTTGATTGTTGATGTTGATGTTGTTGGTTGATGTTGTTGATGTTGTTGATGTTGTGATGTTGTGATGTGATGTGTGTGTTGTTGATGTTGTGTTGTTGTTGTTGATGTTGTGTGTTGTTGTTGATGTGTTGTGATGTGTGTTGTGGATGTGTGTTGTTGTTGTTGTGATGTTGTGTGTTGATGTTGTGATGTTGTGATGTTGTTGTTGATGTTGTGAGTTGATGTTGTTGATGTTGATTGTTGTTGATGTTGATGTTGTTGTTGTTGATGTTGTTGATGTTGTGGATGTTGTTGATGTTGTTGATGTTGTTGATGTTGTTGATGTTGTTGATTGTTGTTGTTGTTGATGTTGTGATGTTGGATGTTGTGATGTGTTGATGGTGTTGTTGATGGTGTGATGATGATGGTGATGTTGTTGATGATTGATGTGATGATGTGGATGTGTGATGTTTGATTGTGATGGTTGTTGATGTTGTGATGTTGATGTTGTGGTTGATGTTGTTGTGGATGTTGTTGTTGATGTTGTTGTTGATGTGTTGATGATGTTGTTGATGTTGTTGTTGTGTGTTGATGTTGATGTGGTTGATGTTGATGTTGATGTTGTTGATGTTGATGTTGTTGATGTTGTTGTTGTTGATGTTGTTGATGTTGATGTTGTTGATGTTGATGTTGATGTTGTTGATGTTGTTGATGTTGTTGATGTTGATGTTGATGTTGTTGATGTTGTTGATGATGTTGTTGATGATGTTGAGTGATGTTGTTGTGATGATGATGTGTGATGTTGATGTTGATGTTGATGTTGTGAGTTGATTGTGATGGTGTTGATGTTTGTGATGTGTGATGTTGTTGATGTCATTTGTGAAGGTGTTGTGAAGTTGTTGTTGTTGATGTTGTGGATGTGTGTTGTTGATGTTGTGATGTTGATGTTGTTGATGTTGTTGATGTTGTTGATGATGTTGAGGATGATGTTGATGGTTGTGATGAATGTTGATGGTGTTGAGGATTATGTTGATGGATGATGTTGATGGTGATGTTGTTGATTGTTGATGGTTGTGTTGAGGTTGTTGTTTGTTGGTTTGTGTTGATGTTGATGTTGTTGATGTTGTTGTGAAGGTTTGTGAAGGTTGTTGATGTTGTTGATGTTGTTGATGTTGTTGATGTTGTTGATGTTGTTGATGTTGTTGATGTTGATGTTGTTGATGTTGTTGATGTTGTGTGATGTTGGATGTTGTGAAGGTTTGTGAAGGTTGTTGATGTTGTTGATGTTGTTGATGTTGTTGATGTTGTTGATGTTGTTGATGTTGTGGATGTTGTGGAGGTTTGTGAAGGTGTTGAAGGTGTTGATGTTGTTGTTGTTGATGTTGTTGTGTGTTGATGTTGTTGATGTTGTTGATGTTGTTGATGTTGTTGATGTTGTTGATGTTGTGGATGTTGTGAAGGTTTGTGAAGGTTGTTGATGTTGTTGATGTTGTTGATGTTGTTGATGTTGTTGATGTTGTTGATGTTGTTGATGTTGTTGATGTTGTTGATGTTGTTGATGTTGTTGTGTGATGTTGTTGATGTTGTTGATGTTGAGAACATTGTGAAGGTTTGTGAAGGTTGTTGATGTTGTGGATGTTGTTGATGTTGTTGATGTTGTTGATGTTGTTGATGTTGAGAACATTGTGAAGGTTTGTGAATGTTGTTTGCTCTAAACATAATGTAATATGAAAACCAAGTGTAAATCACACAAATCACTTCCTGTCATCTCGCCTCTCATTTCCACGTTCCATCACAAACTCCTCACTGAGCTCCTGATGATTCCAAACCAGACAGAAAGATGTTCTGCTTCACAACATTAATATAATGACTTTACACTAATCATCTACACAGTGATGCAAAAGACGCAATAATGCTGGAGATTCTGGGGATTGAACTCATGACCTCATACATACAACACAAGCAAACCCTCTACTGCTGAGAAACATCTCACATAAAATCTCCTGAACTGCTTCACAAGAATCTCATCTCCACCCGGTTTTCCAACAGACACAACAACAACAACAACAACAACAACAACAACAACGCAGCTGATTGGAGACAGGAGCTGTCCAGTGCTGAAAGTGTGTAAAGCTCTTCTTCTAAATCTGCTGAACGAGAATAACAGACATTTATAAATTTTGGTATAAAATATATAAATATATTTAAAATATATTTACTAATTGTTATATATAAATAAATCTGTTTTTTTTCCTGATACATCACAACTTTAACCTTTTATATTTGAATCTTACTTTCACATCTCACACCGTTTCTTGCTTTAGCCACACCCATTACTGATTTAGCCACACCCCCTTACCCTTTCCTGATTTGGCCACACCCCTTCACCCTTTCCTGATTTGGCCACACCCCTTCACCCTTTCCTGATTTGGCCACACCCCTTCACCCTTTCCTGATTTGGCCACACCCACTCACTCATTCCTTCTTTAGCCACACACCTTTACAATTTCCTGATTTAGCCACACCCCCCCACCCTTTCCTGATTTGGCCACACCCCTTCACCCTTTCCTCAATCTTTCCTTCTTTAGATTTGGCCACACCCCTTCACCCATTCCTGATTTGGCCACACCCACTCACTCATTCCTTCTTTAGCCACACACCTTTACAATTTCCTGATTTAGCCACACCCCTTCATCCTTTCTTTATTTAGCCACACACACTCACTGTTTCCTACTTTAACCACACCTTCATCCTTTCCTGCTTTAGCTACACCCCTTTATCCTCTCCTGGTTTGGCCACACCCCTTTACCCTTTCCTGCTTTAGCCACACCCCTTAACCATTTACTGATTTGGCCACACCCACTCAATCTTTCCTTCTTTAGCCACACCCCTTAACCATTTACTGATTTGGCCACACCCACTCAATCTTTCCTTCTTTAGCCACACCCCTGAACCATTTACTGATTTGGCAACACCCACTCAATCTTTCCTTCTTTAGCCACACCCCTGAACCATTTACTGATTTGGCCACACCCACTCAATCTTTCCTTCTTTAGCCACACCCCTGAACCATTTACTGATTTGGCCACACCCACTCAATCTTTCCTTCTTTAGCCACACCCCTTAACCATTTACTGATTTGGCCACACCCACTCAATCTTTCCTTCTTTAGCCACACCCCTGAACCATTTACTGATTTGGCCACACCCACTCAATCTTTCCTTCTTTAGCCACACCCCTTAACCATTTACTGATTTGGCCACACCCACTCAATCTTTCCTTCTTTAGCCACACCCCTGAACCATTTACTGATTTGGCCACACCCACTCAATCTTTCCTTCTTTAGCCACACCCCTGAACCATTTACTGATTTGGCCACACCCACTCAATCTTTCCTTCTTTAGCCACACCCCTGAACCATTTACTGATTTGGCCCACACCCACTCAATCTTTCCTTCTTTAGCCACACCCCTTAACCATTTACTGATTTGGCCACACCCACTCAATCTTTCCTTCTTTAGCCACACCCCTTAACCATTTACTGATTTGGCCACACCCACTCAATCTTTCCTTCTTTAGCCACACCCCTGAACCATTTACTGATTTGGCCACACCCACTCAATCTTTCCTTCTTTAGCCACACCCCTTAACCATTTACTGATTTGGCCACACCCACTCAATCTTTCCTTCTTTAGCCACACCCCTGAACCATTTACTGATTTGGCCACACCCACTCAATCTTTCCTTCTTTAGCCACACCCCTTAACCATTTACTGATTTGGCCACACCCACTCAATCTTTCCTTCTTTAGCCACACCCCTGAACCATTTACTGATTTGGCCACACCCACTCAATCTTTCCTTCTTTAGCCACACCCCTTAACCATTTACTGATTTGGCCACACCCACTCAACCTTTCCTTCTTTAGCCACACCCCTTAACCATTTACTGATTTGGCCACACCCACTCAATCTTTCCTTCTTTAGCCACACCCCTGAACCATTTACTGATTTGGCCACACCCACTCAATCTTTCCTTCTTTAGCCACACCCCTTAACCATTTACTGATTTGGCCACACCCACTCAATCTTTCCTTCTTTAGCCACACCCCTTAACCATTTACTGATTTGGCCACACCCACTCAATCTTTCCTTCTTTAGCCACACCCCTGAACCATTTACTGATTTGGCCACACCCACTCAATCTTTCCTTCTTTAGCCACACCCCTTTAACCATTTACTGATTTGGCCACACCCACTCAATCTTTCCTTCTTTAGCCACACCCCTGAACCATTTACTGATTTGGCCACACCCACTCAATCTTTCCTTCTTTAGCCACACCCCTGAACCATTTCCTGCTATAAGTGGTCACTTAAAGAAAAACAAAAGCATAGTGAATCTACACATATTTATATATAATTTTTTTCTTTTTTTAACAGAAGTTAATAAATAAAACATACGTGCAGAAATGTGGCGTGAGTGGAAAATTTCCTGGCGAAAAGGAATGATAGAACAGAGCGGCAAAACAATAGCAAGACCCTCGCGCTTCCATCAAACTATCAAACGAGGGTTTAATTACACACTGCAGCGATATGTGACTGACTGGCTGAGGGAGAAAAAAGAGGAGAGAAGGGAGAGAAAGAACGAGGGAAGGAAAAACAGTAAGACGTGGACACTCAGAGACGGGAGGCTTTCTGGGAGAAAACGTAGAGAAGTGTGTAGTCCTGTGTGACGGCTATGCTAATGAGGCTAGCCACTGTGTCCAGCGTCGCTCCTGCCTGCCAGAGAGTCTTTAATTAGGATTTTAATCTCGCCGGCCTTCCCTCTCTCTCTCTTTCCCTCCCTCTTTTTCCCTCTCTCTTTTTCTCTCTCGCTCGTAACAGAACAGCTCAGAGCACTGATGCAGAAACGATTCATCACACAGCCGTCTCCCACTCTGGTGTTTTTGGCTGATCTCTCCATCCTATGGTATGGAGGAAAAGTTCGCAAGCTGTTCATCATCACTTGTACATTAGGGACATGTGTGTAGGGTGTCTTTCGGAATGCTTTAGACACGGCATTTCTCGTTGGCGCCGAATAGGAAACCCAAAATTATCCCAATGGATCTCCTACGGGTCACCTAAAAATGCCCGAGATGTTTACACAGAGTGGAGGGAGTTAAGGGCCTTACAAGTAGGTGTATTAGAAAATATACACACTTCTGCACCGCTGGAAACTGAGGACCCTCCTACACGGAGGAGAGAGTCTCGACCACAGGGGGCCTCGACCACAGGGGCTTCCAAACCTCGCTATAAACCCTCAGTTCCAGGAGTGTAAGCTCATGTTTTACACACACACACACACACACACACACACACACACACACACACACACACACCATTCAATCCTTCAAAATACTGTTGCAATATATAATTAAGAGTACACACATTTTTATTCCACATATTTACACAAAACTGTGTTTCTGTGTTTTGATAAGCCCCGCCCCCTCTGCAATGTTCAGGCTTTAGCCTTCCTATTTAGCCACACCCTCGTCACGGTTTCTTTTCATCTCTTCATGTTTTTTTTCCCACACTTATTCCTGTTTTAGCCACACCCCTTCACACTGTCCTCTTTAGCCACACCCCTTCAACCTGTCCTCTTTAGCCACACCCCTTCAACACTGTCCTCTTTAGCCACACCCCTTCAACCTGTCCTATTTAGCCACACCCCTTCAACCTGTCCTATTTAGCCACACCCCTTCAACCTGTCCTATTTAGCCACACCCCTTCAACCTGTCCTCTTTAGTTTACACCCCTTCACCCTGTCCTCTTTAGTCACATCCCCTTTCAGTCACTCCTTTCACACTGTCCTCTTTAGTTTACACCCCTTCACCCTGTCCTCTTTAGTCACACCCTTCACACTGTCCTCTTTAGCCACACCCCTTCACCCTGTCCTATTTAGCCACACCCCTTCAACCTGTCCTCTTTAGTCCTCACCCATTTACCCTGTCTTCTTTAGCCACACCCCTTCACACTGTCCTCTTTAGCCACACCCCTTCAACCTGTCCTATTTAGCCACACCCCTTCACCCTGTCCTCTTTAGCCACACCCCTTCACCCTGTCCTCTTTAGCCACACCCCTTCAACCTGTCCTCTTTAGTTTACACCCCTTCACCCTGTCTTCTTTAGCCACACCCCTTCCTGTTTTAGTCACACCCCTTCACCCTGTCCTCTTTAGCCACACCCCTTCACCCTGTCCTCTTTAGCCACACCCCTTCACCCTGTCCTCTTTAATCACACCCCTTCACCTTGTCCTCCTTAGTCACACCCCTTCAACCTCTCCTATTTAGCCACACCCCTTCAGCCTGTTCTATTTAGCCACACCCCTTCACCCTGTCCTCTTTAGCCACACCCCTTCAACCTGTCCTATTTAGCCACACCCCTTCACCCTGTCCTCTTTAGCCACACCCCTTCACCCTGTCCTCTTTAGTCACACCCCTCCCTTTTTAGCCACACCCCTGTCCTCTTTAGCCACACCTCCTTAACCATGTCCTCTTTAGCCACATCCTTTCACACTGTCCTCTTTAGTTTACACCCCTTCACCCTGTCCTCTTTAGTCCACACCCCTTCACCCTGTCCTCCTTAGCCACACCCCTTCAGCCTGTCCTCTTTAGTCACACCCCTTCAACCCTGTCCTCTTTAGCCACACCCCTTCACCCCCTGTCCTCTTTATCCACACCTCTTCACACTGTCCTCTTTAGCCACACCCCTTCACCTTGTCCTCCTTAGCCACACCCCTTCACCCTGTCCTCTTTAGCCACACCCCTTCACCCTGTCCTCTTTAGTCACACCCCTTCACCCTGTCCTCTTTAGTCACACCCCTCCCTGTTTTAGCCACACCCCTTCACTCATTCCTCCTTTAGCCACACCCCTTCCCGTTTAACTCTTCTGCTTTCTTTCTGCATAAACTCCTCCCACCTCATTTCCTTCTACATGCTTAGCCCCGCCCCTCCCTTGCTTCCTAATTAGCCACGCCCACTCTCTTCCTCGTCATTTTACATAGAAGCAGCAGAAAGTTGAAAAAAAACACTACACAGAGGAGCCAAAAGTATTCAGACACCCACATTTCAAAATGTCTAATAAAAAAAATCTACATGAACATTTTACCAGAAGAGTGGATTTTATTAAACGAGATTAAAACGCAGATTAAAAAGGATCTGAAAGCCGGGACTCCTCGTCTCTTGTGTAGCGCAAATTAAGCGTTAAATATTTATAGGAAGAAGGGGGGGGGGGGAGGGGGGGAGGGGGCGTTGAGTTTTGGGGGGGGCACGGAGATGTCTGCTAAATAGATCGGAGGTGTTATGACACTGTGACAGAGAGAGGCGAAAGGAACATCTGGAAGGCAGAACGGAGTGGAGTGGAGGGTGGGGGGGGGTCGGGGAGGGAGGGGGAGGGGCTTCGTACGGTCGGAGGAGCGATCCGGCTCGCGATGTAATTAACGTCGTTTGAGAAATGACTCGAAAATCAAGTTTGACAAGTGTGTTTTCATGGCCTGTCTAGAATAATAGGGCGAGTCAAGACGATTTATGCTAAACAAAACAGCAAGGATGAAGCGGGAGTGAGTGTGTGTGTGTGTGTGTGTGTGTGTGTGTGTGTGTGTGTGTGTGTGTAGTGTGTGTGTGCGTGTGTGTAAGTATGTGTGTGTAGGGGGCTATCAATGAGCAGTAATTGAGACAGTGAGTGAAAAGCTGGCGAAAGGTAATCCTCCATCGCCGTCCACTGTCTCGAATGTCGTCTTCTTGTTATCGCCTCTCTTTCTTTCGTTCTTTTTTCTTTCGTTCTTTCTTTCTTTCGTCCCTTCGTTAGCTACAATACTGATTTCCCCTCCCACCTCCGGACGCTAATCTCCGAGAACATAGCGCTTTCTCGAGACACGTCTATCGGTCTGTAGACACAAAGTACACACTATGAAAATAGCCTTCGTTCCTTACTTTCTCCTTACCAGAACACACACACACACACACACACACACACACACACACACACACACACGGTCGCAGACCTGTGTGCAGCCTCCTCATTTACATTTAAAGTGGCTGCTGAGGGCTCGTCCAGGCCTGTGCAGTCTAATTCAAGTCTGAGTGTGTGTCTCAGTGGCCTTGTGACGCTCACATGAGTGTGTGCATATATATATATATATATATACATATATATATATGTGTGTGTGTGTGTGTGTGTGTGTGTGTGTGTGCGAGATCACAGTAGCCTGTATAATCCCCGATTGTATCTCCTAATTGCATCATCGTTAAAAACAAAAAAAAAAACGTATAGTATGAGTAAAGGGGATTGGAAGGGGCGGGGTCTGTTCTCTCCCCGCCCCTTTTTTCATTTCCGCATTAGCCACGCCCACTCCCGTCCTCTCGTTCAACTACAAGCAACGTAGTGTCGAAAACGAAAACACGCGAAAATGAATTGAAAATGAATATAATGTGAAATAAAATTCCATTGTTAGGAAAAAAAGTTTAGACAAATAAAAACAAAAGGATCAAAGGAAATTTGTAAATAAAGACAAACGTTTGGTGGCATTTTCCTCATTTCGTTTTTTTTTCTTTATTCTTATGATTATTTATGTTGTAGATTCTCACTGAAGGCATCGGAATTGTGCAGTAAACAAAAAAAAGGCAAAATATGTACATATTTCTTCAAAATGTGGTATTCTCTCCATGACCTTCATGAAGGTCATCACCTGAAATGTTGTTCTTAAAGCACGTGTCGGTCCGTCTCTCCGGTCCTTCCTGTCTCTCTTTCAGGAAGAGAGACAGGACACTTCTTTCTTTCTTTCTTTCTTTCTTTCCCTCATTAGCTTTAGGTCAGGTGACTGTACAGGCCAGGTCATGTGACGCAGCCCTCCTGTTTACTGTTTACTACATAATTCCATATGTGTTCATTGATAGGTGAGAATCATTCATTCATCTTCTAGCGCATTTATCCGATCTTTCCCTCGGGTCACGGGGAGTCTGTGTCTATCTCAGGCGTCTATGGGCTTTAAGGCAGGATACACCCTGGATGGAATGCCAACCCATCACACACACACACACACACATTCACACACACATTCACACACTAGGGACAATTTTCCAAGGTGCCAATCAACCTACCGTGCATGTTTTTGGACCGGGGGAGGAAAGGAGCGGGGGAAGGAAACGGAGAACCCGGAGAAAAAAACCCCCTGAGACAAACGGGGAGGAGGGAGAACATGCACAAACTCCACACACACATGGCCGAGACGGGAATCGAACCCGGACCCTGGCGGTGTGAGGCGAACGTGCTAACCAATAAACCACCGTGCCGCAGTGATAGGTGAGAATTTACAATGTAAATAGACTAATGAGAAAAAAAACAAAAAACATTCAATGGGAAGTGCGTCCACATTTTTAGCTAAAAATACATAAATACATCACATTTTATTAGAAAAAACAATTTTATGTATCAAAAGCCCAAACCCCTATGAATAAACAATAAATAAGTCCAGCATTTATTAAATTATTATTTTTGAAATTATTATTATAATTATAAATTATTAAATTATTAAAGTACAGCAAAGTCCCGGTACTATTTATTAGAATTTTTGTCATTTCTAGGCCTCGGAACGGCAAATAGGCGGGGCTTAAACTCAGACACGCCCACTTTTACACAGATTTGGTCTCTGGGATTAGAACTCAACCTTCACAGCACAGAACCCATTTATCGCATTAAATACATTCACGGTTATTGTGGTAAATCAGCAGGAGGAAAGAACCTTTTTACCCCCCAAAACACCCCCCCCCCCGTCCCGCCCCCCGCCGCCCACACACCACTCCCCCCACACACACACACATGGTCACAGCAAGGTCATGGTGGATAAAACCCATCCTCGACTCGGGCTTGATAAGGCCGACCCAGTTCATCAGTAATAAGTGCTCTTTTACTCGTATCAGTGCTCACGTGTCCTTCCTCAACCCAAAAATGTCAAGATGTTTCTTCATCTGAACAAATAAATCACTGAGAAGATTCACCGAGGATACGGAATGTGGACCATTTATAAAACGCTTTACATTATGAGAGTCCTCCTCACATCCACCACCCGTGTGTTGCCATTGTTGGGCCCTTGAGGAAGGCCCTTAAACCTAAAATTGCAAGTCACTATGGCATAATTGCTATAATGTTCCAGTATGTACATGTACCAAGCTGCCAGTAGTGGGCCCTTGAGGAAGGCCCTTAAAGCTACAATTGCAAGTCACTCTGGCATAGTTGCTATAATGTACCAGTACCTACCAGTACCATTCTGCCAGTACTATCAGCCATTAGTGGGCCCTTGAGGAAGGCCCTTAAAGCTTAAATTGCAAGTTACTCTGGCATAGTTGCTATAATGTACCAGTACCTATCAGTACCATTCTGCCACTAATGGGCCCTTGAGGAAGGCCCTTAAACCTACAATTGCAAGTGGCTCCGGCATAATTTATATAATGTAACCAGTACCAAAAGTCAGTACCAAGCTACCACTAGTGGGCCCTTGAGGAAGGCTAAGTAGTGCTTAAACCTACAATTGTTGTTGGGCCCTTGAAGTCACTCTGGCATAATTCCTATAATGTACCAGTACCAAGCTGCCATTAGTGGGCCCTTCAGGAAGGCCCTTAAACCTACAATTGTAAGTCGCTCTGGCATAGTTGCTATAATGTAGCAGTACCTGCAAATACTAAGCTTTCACTAGTGGGCCCTTGAGGAAGGCCCTTAAACCTACAATTGTAAGTCACTCTGGCATAATTGCTATAATGTACCAGTACCTAACAGTACCATTCACACTTGACAGTATAGTGTCCCCCTGTCACACAAACCAAAGGGTAAGCGCCCCCTGCTGGCCCTCACTAAGACCTCCTCCAGGAGCAACCTAGTATTTCCAGGTCATCCATCCATCCATCCATCCATCCATCCAGCTACTCAACCAGTCCTGGTCTACAGGGTGATATGGATAGTGGGATACTTTCTTAGTTGCTATGAAGAGTTTTGCGCAGAGAGTTAAGGGCCCTGCTCCAGGACCCAAGAGGTGCAACTTGGCGATACCGGGGTTCGAACCCTTTACCTTCCGATGAGTAACTAAAACAAACAAACTTCAAACCTATCTATGGATGGAAGGAGGTTTAAAAAAAGTGTTACTGCACAACTGAACGCTGGTCAGTGAGCAGCCAAAGCACAGCATGCGAGTAAGAAAATAAAACCCCTGCGTTAAGGGTAGTAGACGGCAGAAGGGAGAGCCGGCCTCGTAAGAGACGGACAAACGAAGCGAGGCGCGGCGGAAGCACGGACTTCTGTGCCTCGTCAATTTGAAGGACCATCACAACAAAATGTGAGAGGAGATTGCCTCGAGTCACACGGGCGAGTCCGAGGGAGATCCACCGTTGCCATTTGCGCCCCACTGACATTACATTTCCAAATGTGTGGGCAGAGTGAAGATGAAAGACCCTTGTAAAGAAAGAGGCTTTTACTTCTCACATAGAGAAAAGAGAAATTCTTTCTTCGTGTTGGGATCACACAGGGGTACAGCATTCCGGGAACGGAGAGGCCTTGGAGAAAGGGAAAGCAGTTGGGAAGTAGTGCTGCTTGAACCCCTGGCTTGCGCAAATAAATAAATAAATAAATAAATAAATAAATACCCCACGGCCATTGAGGGACGACTGTTGCGGACATCGTATGGGTAAATCAAGGACCAGTGGACATGTTCTTAACTTCCCGAAGATCAAGAGTCCTTCTTTCACTTTCAAGGTTATGTGGAAAGTTCAGGGGTACCGTTTCTGGCTCAGTGGTTAAGGCATTGGACTCTGGCCTGGAAGGTCGCGGGATCAAATCCCACTACTACCAAGCTGCCACTAGTGGGCCCTTGAGGAAGGCCCTTAACCCTCAACTGCAAGTCGCACTGGCATAATTGCTATAATGTACCAGTACCTCCCAGTACAGGGCTGATATTAATGGGCCCTTGAGGAAGGCCCTTAAACCTACAATTGCAAGTCACTATGGCATAATTGCTATAATGTACCAGTACCTCCCGGTACAAGGCTGCCACTAGTGGGCCCTTCAGGAAGGCCCTTAACCCTCAATTGCAAGTCGCTCTGGCATAATTGCTATAATGTACCAGTACTTCCCAGTACAAGGGTGCCATTAGTGGGCCCTTCTGGAAGGCCCTTAAACCTCAATTGCAAGTTGCTCTGGCATAATTGCTTTAATGTACCAGTACTTCCCAGTACAAGGGTGCCATTAGTGGGCCCTTGAGGAAGGCCCTTAAACCTACAATTGCAAGTCGCTCTGGCATAATTGCTTTAATGTACCAATACCTACCAGTACCATTCTGCCACTACTGGGCCCTTGAGGAAGGCCCTTAAATATCAATTGCAAGTCACTATGGCATAATTTCTATAGTCTACCAATATCTCCCGGTACAAGGCTGCCACTAGTGGGCCCTTCAGGAAGGCCCTTAAACCTACAATTGCAAGTTGCTCTGGCATAATTTCTATAATGTACCAGTTCCAAGCTGCCACTAGTGGGCCCTTAAGAAAGGCCCTTAAACCTCAAACTTCTTAAACACACCAGAGGTGGTTTGACCCAGCCTGATAAATAACTTTGGATATATTTATCCCAAAAAACTGTATTTATTGGTAACTGTAGAAATGAAAAGAAAAAGTGTTGTTTTGGTGCTTGTTATAAGTGCTCATTAATCTGTTAGGTACATCCAGGCAATTAAGGAAGGAAGGCGGGTGTTGGGGGGAGGGCGGGGGGGTTGTCCTGACGATCCTTGGAAAAGAAACACATTGGCATGACAGCTTGACAACAGCGCAACATCTTGACCTCCTAGTTAATTGCCACTCCACCTTCAGCACGATCCGTTTCCTTACACCGCCGGTGGCTCGGAGCACACGGCGCGAGCGTTAGTGAGCCATCATTCCGGTGATAAAACGTCAGACCGGGAACATCTGAAACCTGGAGATCCATCACTGAGACTGATAGAGTCGTTAATGCGAGGTGTCGATTTTTCCTCCATTGTCAAAATGTCGACTTATTAGCACGGAAATCCTTTCAGACCGCAGGACGGCGAGGTCGCCTCCCGTGTGTGCCGTCGCTCAAATTTGCACAAGGAAAGGGGGGATGGTGGATTTGGGGTAGAGGGGAAAAGAGGGGGGGGTGAAAAAATAAAGGTAGGTGAACGTGAGCAGCGAGCAATTTCTCCTTTCGAAGAAGAAAGGGAACAATCAGGCGCTCTCTCCTGAATTTCAATGTGGGCTCGGGCAGGGCCGTGATAAAGCCGATAAAGCGAGCGATGGAATCAAAGCAGGAACCACGAGTCAACAAATAAATAAGGTACGGGGGGGGGGGGGAGGGGGGGGGGAATGGGGGGGGGGGGGACCAGAGAAGATGATGGCAAAACGATGATGATGATGAAGGAATGAAGATGGAGAGATGAAAGTAGAGACGGATGAAAGGAAAATGGAAACAATAGTATTTTCTTTAGGTTTACACGCGCTTGTTTAAACTTGACCATGCAAGGTTAACACTCTAATAAAAGTGTGTGTGTGTGTGTGTGTGTGTGTGTGTGTGTGTGTGTGTCCACTCTCATTTCCCCAGCACGCTAACGGTTGTCATGATTGCTTCTCTCCACCCCCCCGATACTAAAAGCTTTGAGATCCATTTCACGCACCATACGCCAGAATTATTCATTCCCCCTCTTTTTTTTACGCTTCCTCGCATATCTCGCTCTGGGATCGATATCTGATTGGTCCACCTGGAAACAAGGAGGATTGGGGGGCGGGGCGTTCAGGACAAGACGTCTGATAGGTTGAAATATTGCCTGGCAACCTTCTTGATGGGTGATAACTGCCCCGCATTGTGTCCTCTTGTGTCATTTCAAATAAATACCCCAGATATTTTAAGATGATGGCCCATTGGCTGAACAAACACACACACACACACACACACACACACACACACACACACACACAGACACACTGAATCCATTAACAGGTTGTGTAATACTGCGGATGGGATTGTGTTGGATAAGAGCGGCGAGTCACACCAATCTTTCACACTGATTTGAACATTTTTTTTTCCTCCCCCTTTCATTCATCTCTAGACTTCAATCCTGCCATTGTGTTTCCAACATTTCTCCCAAAGATCCCACTTTTATATTCATGTCAAACAGGCGACGATGTTACAAGTCATTCCATCACAGCCGTTTCCTGAGCGTTAGTCAGTCTGATTCTGGGTTTGAATCTTTTCAGGCTTGGTCAAGATGAACCAGTCTATCAATAATGTAGATCTCAAAATTCTGAGTCTGATATTCATGTTTGGGTCTGATTACTCTGATATTCAGGTTTGGGTCTGATTACTCTGATATTGAGGTTTGGGTCTGATTACTCTGATATTAATATTTGGGTTTGATTACTCTGATATTGAGGTTTGGGTCTGATTACTCTGATATTCATATTTGGGTTTGATTACTCTGATATTCAGGTTTGGGTCTGATTACTCTGATATTCATATTTGGGTTTGATTTATATTTTATTATATATTAATATTTGTCTGATTAATCTGATATTCTATTGAGGTTTGGGTCTGATTACTCTGATATTGAGGTTTGGGTCTGATTACTCTGATATTCATATTTGGGTTTGATTACTCTGATATTCAGGTTTGGGTCTGATTACTCTGATATTTAGGTTTGGGTCTGATTACTCTGATATTCAGGTTTGGGTCTGATTACTCTGATATTCAGGTTTGGGTTTGATTACTCTGATATTCAGGTTTGGGTCTGATTACTCTGATATTCTTATTTGGGTCTGATTAATCTGATATTCAGGTTTGGGTCTGATTACTCTGATATTCATGCTCTGATTAATCTGATATTGGGTTTGGGTCTGATTACTCTGATATTCATGGGTTTGGGTCTGATTACTCTGATATTCATGTTTGGGTCTGATTACTCTGATATTCATCATGGGTCTGATATTTTAGTCTGATTAATCTGATATATATATTTTAGTCTGATTACTCTGATATTCAGGTTTGGGTCTGATTACTCTGATATTCATATTTGGGTCTGATTAATCTGATATTCAGGTTTGGGTCTGATTACTCTGATATTATATTTTAGTCTGATTAATCTGATATATATATTTTAGTCTGATTAATCTGATATATATATTTTAGTCTGATTAATCTGATATATATATTTTAGTCTGATTACTCTGATATTCATATTTGAGTCTGATTACTCTGATATTCATGTTTGGGTCTGATTACTCTGATATTGAGGTTTGGGTCTGATTACTCTGATATTCAGGTTTGGGTCTGATTACTCTGATATTCATGTTTGGGTCTGATTAATTTCTGATATTCATATTTGGCTCTGATTACTCTGATATTCATATTTGGGTTTGATTACTCTGATATTGAGGTTTGGGTCTGATTACTCTGATATTCTTATTTGGGTCTGATTAATCTGATATTCAGGTTTGGGTCTGATTACTCTGATATTCATATTTGGGTCTGATTACTCTGATATTCATGGTTTGGGTCTGATTACTCTGATATTCATGGGTTTGGGTCTGATTACTCTGATATTCATGTTTGGGTCTGATTACTCTGATATTGATATTGATGTTCATGTTTGGGTCTGATTACTCTGATATTCATGTTTGGGTCTGATTACTCTGATATTCATGTTTGGGTCTGATTACTCTGATATTCATGTTTGGGTCTGATTACTCTGATATTCAGGTTTGGGTCTGATTACTCTTGAGATTCATATTTGGGTCTGATTACTCTGATATTCATATTTTAGTCTGATTTCTCTGATATTGAGGTTTTGGTCTGATTACTATGATATTGAGGTTTGGGTCTGATTACTCTGATATTCATGTTTGGGTCTGATTATTCTGATATTGAGGTTTGGGTCTGATTACTCTGATATTAATATTTGTGTCATGTTTATATTTGGGTCTGATTACTCTGATATTCTTATTTGGGTCTGATTACTCTGATATTCATATTTTAGTCTGATTAATCTGATATTCAGGTTTGGGTCTGATTACTCTGATATTGAGGTTTGGGTCTGATTACTCTGATATTGAGGTTTGGGTCTGATTACTCTGATATTCATGTTTGGGTCTGATTACTCTGATATTCATGGTTTGGGTCTGATTACTCTGATATTCATGTTTGGGTCTGATTACTCTGATATTCATATTTGTTTGGGTCTGATTACTCTGATATTCATGTTTGGGTCTGATTACTCTGATATTCATGTTTGGGTCTGATTACTCTGATATTCATATTTGGGTCTGATTACTCTGATATTCATGTTTGATTTGATATTGCTCTGATTACTCTGATATTCATATTTTACTGATTACTCTGTCTGATTACTCTGATATTCAGGTTTGGGTCTGATTACTCTGATATATCATATTTTAGTCTGATTAATCTGATATTCATATATTTTAGTCTGATTACTCTGATATTCTGATTCATATATTGGGTCTGATTACTCTGATATTCATATTTTAGTCTGATTACTCTGATATTCATGTTTGGGTCTGATTACTCTGATATTCATGTTTGGGTCTGATTACTCTGATATTCATGTTTGGGTCTGATTACTCTGATATTCATATTTGGGTCTGATTACTCTGATATTCATATTTGAGTCTGATTACTCTGATATTCATGTTTGGGTCTGATTACTCTGATATTCATGTTTGGGTCTGATTACTCTGATCTGATATTCATATTTGGGTCTGATTACTGAATTCATGTTTGGATGATTACTCTGATATTCAAGTGGGTCTGATTACTCTGATATTCATATTTGAGTCTGATATTCATGTTTGGGTCTGTACTCTGATATTCTGATATTTATAGTCTGATACTCTGATATTCTATTTGGGTTGATTACTGATATTCTTATTTTAGTCTGATTACTCTGATATTCATATTTGGTCTGATTACTCTGATATTCATATTTTAGGCTGATACTGATTCTGGGTCTGATCTGATTTGGGTTTGATTACTCTGATATTCATATTTGAGTCTGATTACTCTGATATTCTTATTTTTAGTCTGATTACTCTGATATTCATGTTTGGGTCTGATTACTCTGATATTCATGTTTGGGTCTGATTACTCTGATATTCATGTTTGGGTCTGATTACTCTGATATTCATGTTTGGGTCTGATTACTCTGATATTCATGTTTGGGTCTGATTACTCTGATATTCATGTTGAGTCTTATCTGATTACTTTGGTCTGATTACTCTGATATTCATGTTTGGGTCTGATTACTCTGATATTCATGTTTGGGTCTGATTACTCTGATATTCAGGTTTGGGTCTGATTACTCTGATATTCATATTTTAGGTCTGATTACTCTGATCTGATTATATATTTTAGTCTGATTACTCTGATATTCATGATTACTCTGATATATATTTTAGTCTGATTACTCTGATATTCATGTTTGGGTCTGATTACTCTGATATTCAGGTTTGGGTCTGATTACTCTGATATTCATATTTGAGTCTGATTACTCTGATATTCAGGTTTGGGTCTGATTACTCTGATATATATATTTTAGTCTGATTACTCTGATATTCAGGTTTGGCTCTGATTACTCTGATATTCATATTTTAGTCTGATTACTCTGATATTCATGTTTGGGTCTGATTACTCTGATATTCATGTTTGAGTCTGATTACTCTGATATTCATATTTTTCAGGTTTGGGTCTGATTACTCTGATATTCATGTTTGAGTCTGATTATTCTGATATTCATATTTTAGTCTGATTACTCTGATATTCAGGTTTGGCTCTGATTACTCTGATATTCATATTTGGGTCTGATTACTCTGATATTCAGGTTGATTACTCTGATATTCATGGTTTGATACTCTGATTACTGATTACTGATATATATATTTTAGTCTGATTACTCTGATATTCAGGTTTGGCTCTGATTACTCTGATATATATATTTTAGTCTGATTACTCTGATATTCATATTTTAGTCTGATTACTCTGATATTCATGTTTGGGTCTGATTACTCTGATATTTATTGTAGGTCATTTCTGAGATTTGGGTTTAAGAACATGCTTTGGAGTCGCACTGCTCTGATGTTTGTTGTGGTAAAGAATCCGATCTGATCTGGGATTCCTTGATTACGACATTTGACTTGTCAAAGTTGCCATTATATAAGATCTGGATTTTGGTCACATGACTCAGGAGGTGATTTCAGACGTCCAGACGTCGACAGAGCATCATTAAAATACAACTAGCCAGTGATACACAAGCTTTTAAAGCTCACTGAGCCGGATAGGATAAGTGTGTGTGTGTGTGTGTGTGTGTGTGTGTGTGTGTGTGTGTGTGAGGCAATGTGAGAGGAATTATAATACATCTGGCCGTGTGCCATAACTTATGGGCATCCAGCCAGCAGAAGATCCTCTCTTGGGTTATCTCACACACCATACACACCAAATCACAATTAATACACATAGACGCGTACACGCATTCTAGCACATTCATGCCATGGCGCCCCACATCTCACACACACACACACACACACACACACACACACACACACACACTGAGTAGAAGTTCCACCTGCCAGTGTAATAGCAAATCCTCCAGATTCACACTACAGCAACTTTCCTTCAGGAGACCCAATTAGCAACGATTAAGATCTCACACTCTTTCTTTCCCTCCACCGATCTATCCATCCATCCATCCACCCCCCCCTCCTCCCCACACACACACACACTTCATGCTCCTCTCTAATTCCAACAGCGACAGGTAGTGACAATCTTCCACACCACCGATTTGCTCTCCGAAGCCCCGCAATCAACATTCTGCAACAATTTTTTTTAGGGAGGGGGGGGGGGAGGGGGGGGGTAAAGGGGGGGTATTCCTCCTCGATTAAAAATATAAAAAAAAGTAAGGAATAAATAGTAAGAAGTCGGCGTGAGAGCAGAGTCTGAAACGAGGAAGCGAGTTAGGGGACCAGCTGCAACTTGCGCCTTCCAGAAGCGATGAGACACAGCGGGAGGGCGGCCATTTTGGTTTGGAGGTGCGAATGAGATTCACACGCTCAGCGGAGCTCGATTTGTCATCGAATGAAAGAGA
>JACRUU010000017.1:2030058-2035058 GCA_030449085.1 Kryptopterus vitreolus
AATGGTCCGAATGGGACGTGGATGTGATCTATCTCCTACTGGTGGATGGGATCGGATCATGAAAGAAAACCCTGAACCAACATGGCTGCCATTTTATTCTTCAATAGTCACTGCACCAAAATGCCCACTTCACTAAATCCCACTTCACCAAAATCCCACCGCACCAAAATCCCACTGCACCCAATCCCACCGCACCAAAATCCCACCGCACCAAAATCCCACCAAAATCGCACCAAAATCCCACCGCACCAAAATCCCACCGCACCAAAATCCCACCGCACCAAAATCCCATCGCACCAAAATCCCACTACCAAAATTCACCAAAATCCCACCGCACCAAAATCCCACTTCACCAAAATCCTACTTCACCAAAATCCCACCGCACCAAAATCCCACTGCACCAAAATCCCACTGAACCAAAATCCCACCGCTTCAAAATCCCACTGAACCCAAATCCCACCGCACTAAAATCCCACCGCACCAAAATCCCACCACACCAAAATCCCCACCGCACCAAAATCCCACCGCACCAAAATCCCACCACACCAAAATCCCCACCGCACTAAAATCCCACCGCACCAAAATTCACTAAATCCCACTGCACCAAAATCCCACCAAAATGCACCAAAATCCCACTGAAAATCCCACCGCACCAAAATCCCACCGCACCAAAATCCCACCGCACCAAAATCCCACCGCACCAAAATCCCACCACACCAAAATCCCACCGCACCAAAATCCCACTGAACCAAATCCCACTGCACCAAAATCCCCACTCCACTCACTAAAATCCCACTTCACTAAATCCCACCACACCAAAATCCCCACCGCACCAAAACCCCAACCAAAATCCCACCGCACCAAAATCCCACCACACCAAAATCCCACTGCACCAAAATCCCACTGAACCAAATCCCACTGCACCAAAATCCCACCGCACCAAAATCCCACTGCACCAAAATCCCACCGCACCAAAATCCCACTGAACCCAAATCCCACCGCACCAAAATCCCACCACACCAAAATCCCACTGCACCAAAATCCCACTGCCCAATTCTAAATCCCACTGCAATTCCCACCGCACCAAAATTCACTAAATCCCACTGCACCAAAATCCCACTGCAACCAAAATCCCACTGAACACACCAAAATCCCACCGCACCAAAATCCCACCACACCAAAATCCCACCGCACCAAAATCCCACCACACCAAAATCTCACTGCATAAAAATCCCACTGCACCAAAATCCCCACTGAACCAAAATCCCACTGCACCCAATCCCACTCGACTGCTGTGGGATCGTGCTGGTGAACTGGTGAAGAACATCTGTGGTGACATTTCAGACTCCAGGGAAGTGGAGCTCAGTGGTTAAGGCATTGCATCGCAGGTTTAAATCACACCACCACCAAGCTGCCACTACGGGGGGCCCTTGAGCGAGGCCCTCAGCCCTCAATTTCTCAGCCGTAAGTCCCTCTAAATAACTGCCTTGCTGTTATAATAAACTCCACTCTTCTGGAAAACGGAAAGATTACGGAAGACGGTGCTCCTCTAAGACACGCCCCTCTTTCCATTAAACTCCGCCCCCTTTTCATTTTCAATCAAAATCTCCTTCCAGGTCAAAAGTATCAGGACATTTAGTTCTTCCACCCAGATGTTCTTCTCCAAACATCTGGTTCTCATAAAGTCAAGCACAGACTGAACGAGATCTCACAAATGTCCAGTAAACATCTTGTTATTGCAACAACAACAACAACAACAACAACAACGACGAAGAAAACAAAACAATAAATAAATTAGTAAATTATTAAAATAAGTTTATATTAAGAAAGAAGGAAAGAGAGAATAAATGACAAAGAAAGAGAAAATACATCTGTCTTCAAAAAAGAAAGAAAGAAAGAAATAATAATAATGATAATTTATATTATTATTATTATTATTATTATTATTATATATTATTATATGATAATAAATAATTATGTTTATGAGAAAGTTATAAATGGATAAAAAATGTGAGTTATAACATTTAATGTAGTCAATAATGATAAAGAACGTTTATAAGGCAGTTATAAGCATTTAAATGCTGAGTTATAACAGTTAATGTAGTCAATAATGATAAAGAACGTTTATAAGGCAGTTATAAGCATTTAAAAGCTGAGTTATAACAGTTAATGTAGTCTATAATGATAAAGAACGTTTATAAGGCAGTTATAAGCATTTAAATGCTGAGTTATAACAGTTAATGTAGTCAATAATGATAAAGAACGTTTATAAGGCAGTTATAAGCATTTAAAAGCTGAGTTATAACAGTTAATGTAGTCAATAATGATAAAGGAACGTTTATAAGGCAGTTATAAGCATTTAAAAGCTGAGTTATAACAGTTAATGTAGTCAATAATGATAAAGGAACGTTTATAAGGCAGTTTATAAGCATTTAAACGCTGAGTTATAACAGTTAATGTAGTCAATAATGATAAAGAACGTTTATAAGGCAGTTTATAAGCATTTAAATGCTGAGTTATAACAGTTAATGTAGTCTATAATGATAAAGAACGTTTATAAGGCAGTTATAAGCATTTAAAAGCTGAGTTATAACAGTTAATGTAGTCAATAATGATAAAGAACGTTTATAAGGCAGTTATAAGCATTTAAACGCTGAGTTATAACATTTAATGTAGTCAATAATGATAAAGAACGTTTATAAGGCAGTTATAAGCATTTAAAAGCTGAGTTATAACAGTTAATGTAGTCTATAATGATAAAGAACGTTTATAAGGCAGTTATAAGCATTTAAATGCTGAGTTATAACAGTTAATGTAGTCAATAATGATAAGGAACGTTTATAAGGCAGTTATAAGCATTTAAAAGCTGAGTTATAACAGTTAATGTAGTCAATAATGATAAAGAACGTTTATAAGGCAGTTATAAGCATTTAAAAGCTGAGTTATAACAGTTAATGTAGTCAATAATGATAAAGAACGTTTATAAGGCAGTTATAAGCATTTAAACGCTGAGTTATAACAGTTAATGTAGTCAATAATGATAAAGAACGTTTATAAGGCAGTTATAAGCATTTAAAAGCTGAGTTATAACAGTTAATGTAGTCAATAATGATAAAGAACGTTTATAAGGCATTTATAAGCATTTAAACGCTGAGTTATAACAGTTAATATAGTCAATAATGATAAAGAACGTTTATAAGGCAGTTTATAAGCATTTAAACGCTGAGTTATAACAGTTAATGTAGTCTATAATGATAAAGAACGTTTATAAGGCAGTTATAAGCATTTAAACGCTGAGTTATAACAGTTAATGTAGTCAATAATGATAAAGAACGTTTATAAGGCAGTTATAAGCATTTAAACGCTGAGTTATAACATTTAATGTAGTCAATAATGATAAAGAACGTTTATAAGGCAGTTATAAGCATTTAAAAGCTGAGTTATAACAGTTAATGTAGTCTATAATGATAAAGAACGTTTATAAGGCAGTTATAAGCATTTAAATGCTGAGTTATAACAGTTAATGTAGTCAATAATGATAAGGAACGTTTATAAGGCAGTTATAAGCATTTAAAAGCTGAGTTATAACAGTTAATGTAGTCAATAATGATAAAGAACGTTTATAAGGCAGTTATAAGCATTTAAAAGCTGAGTTATAACAGTTAATGTAGTCAATAATGATAAAGAACGTTTATAAGGCAGTTATAAGCATTTAAAAGCTGAGTTATAACAGTTAATGTAGTCAATAATGATAAAGAACGTTTATAAGGCAGTTATAAGCATTTAAACGCTGAGTTATAACAGTTAATGTAGTCAATAATGATAAAGAACGTTTATAAGGCAGTTTATAAGCATTTAAACGCTGAGTTATAACAGTTAATGTAGTCAATAATGATAAAGAACGTTTATAAGGCAGTTATAAGCATTTAAACGCTGAGTTATAACAGTTAATGTAGTCAATAATGATAAAGAACGTTTATAAGGCAGTTATAAGCATTTAAAATGAGAGTTGTAATAATGTAATGTAATAATGCAGTTATAATGATGAAGAAAAGCAGGTGAAATGTCGCTGTCCGGTGCTGAATATTTCCTGTGATCAGCCGTGTGTGTTATTACACAGCTCACGTCCACACCAAGGCTTTTCAAAAAGCTTTTTCATTCACATTTCCCTCATTAACATACACACACACACACACACACACACACACACACACACACACACAACTATACGCTCTTCTATTCATTTATTCACCTCTCTCTTCGAATAGTGAGGGGGGGGTTGTTATTTTTTCGTCACCACCTTCAGCTCGTGTCGTCCTCGACTTCACACTTACTGTAATTCTTCATGGAGTTTGTTCCAGATCGAGAACGTTTAGTGCAGACATTTACATATCCACAAATTTACACTTCACCGTACCGTAATCCCCAAATCATCTCACAGCGAGAGAGAGAGAGAGAGAGAGAGAGAGAGAGAGAGAGGTAGAGAGAGAGAGAGAGAGAGAGAGAGAGAGAGAGAGAGAGAGAGAGAGAGAGAATGTGGAATCAGAGTTTCAGACGTCTGCAGGAGTTTCAGTCTCTCCATTTTATCAAAAGTCCTCAAATCTATCGCTTTTTCTGTTTTTCTTTCCTTAAATATACAATCGTTCATTTATACTAAATTAACCAAATGTCTTTCTTCTCCAACTGTATCTCCAACTGTATCTCCAACTGTATCTCCAACTGTATCTCCATCTATATGTTTTTCTTCTCCAACTGTATCTCCAACTGTATCTCAACTGTATCTCCAACTGTATCTCCAACTGTATCTCCAACTGTATCTCCAACTGTATCTCCAACTGTATATCTCCAACTGTATCTCCAACTGTATCTCCATCTATATGTTTTTCTTCTCCAACTGTATCTCCAACTGTATCTCCATCTATATGTTTTTCTTCTCCAACTGGATCTCCAACTGTATCTCCAACTGTATCTCCATCTATACGTGTTTCTTCTCCAACTGT
>JACRUU010000017.1:2040058-2042558 GCA_030449085.1 Kryptopterus vitreolus
CCACACATACACTCCCTGCACCCCCTCCCCTACACACACAAACACACACCACAGTCCCTGCAACTCCCACCCCTACACAAAAACACAAACCACACACACACACACACACACACACTCCCTGCAACTCCCCCTATACACACACACAACCACACACACACACATACACACACACACACACACAGTCCCTGCAACTCCCACCCCTACACAAAAACACAAACACACACACACACACACACACCACACACACACACACAGCCTCCCACACACACCACAGGCAACACACACACACACACCCACACACACACACACACACTCCCTGCACCCCCTCCCCTACACACACACACACACAGGTTAATGATGTGTTAAGTGTTTCTCTGGTTATTAACACACTTTAATTACATTGTTAAACTGTTCTGATTTGGAGGTGAGAGACGCACAAACAGACGCCTGGAGATAAAATAAACACAATCTGTGATACACCACTGTGTGTGTGTGTGTGTGTGTGTGTGTGTGTGTGTGTTGTGTGTGTGTGTGTTGTTTAATAGTGCATCTCTTTCACTCACGCAGTGTAAAATATCCGAAATGTTTCAAATACAGAAACTAAATAATGACCGGGCTCTAATTAAGTGGGCGTGGCCTAATATTCTAATGACCTTGTTTGATTGACAGCTGCCCGTCGAAGACCATACAGCCAGCAGAGGAGGAATCTGAGGGTGAAGCAGAGGGTGAAGCTGAGGGTGAAGCTGAGGGTGAAGCAGAGGGTGAAGCTGAGAGGGTGAAGCTGAGGGTGAAACCTGAGGGTGAAGCTGAGGAGTGAAGCAGAGGGTGAAGCAGAGGGTGAAGCTGAGGGTGAAGCAGAGGGTGAAGCAGAGGGTGAAGGTGAGGAGGAACCTGATGGTGAACCTGAGGGTGAAGCTGAGGGTGAAGCTGAGGGTGAAGCAGAGGGTGAAGCTGAGGGTGAAGCAGAGGGTGAAGGTGAGGAGGAACCTGATGGTGAACCTGAGGGTGAAGCTGAGGGTGAAGCAGAGGGTGAAGCTGAGGGTGAAGCTGAGGGTGAAGCAGAGGGTGAAGCAGAGGGTGAAGCAGAGGGTGATGTGGGGTTCAGGTGGAACGTTCCGACCTTTCACAAAGAGAAGAAAGGCGGAGCTTCATCAGAGGCGCCCCGGACCTCAAAAGAAAGGGATAAATGGTGTGGAAAATAAAGGAATAATTGCGGAACGTGGGAGAAGGAAAGCGATGAAGACCGAGGAGTCAATTTAGTCTGGCGATGCCCTCAGTGCCAACGCCACCGCTTCACCTGTCAATCAAACGTCAAATCCACACCACTCAGTGTGAGGTGGAGGGGAAAAAAACTCATCCCCTGTTCATCTCTTCTCTCCTGTTCATCTCTTCTCTCCTGTTCATCTCTTATCCCCTGTTCATCTCTTCTCCACTGTTCTTCTCTTCTCCACTCTTCATCTCTTATCCACTGTTCTTCTCTTCTCCCCTGTTCATCTCTTCTCCACTGTTCATCTCTTCTCCACTGTTCATCTCTTCTCCCCTGTTCATCTCTTCTCTCACTGTTCATCTCTTCTCCATGTTCATCTCTTCTCCACTGTTCATCTCTTATCCCCTGTTCATCTCTTCTCTCCTGTTCATCTCTTCTCCCCTGTTCTTCTCTTCTCCACTCTTCATCTCTTATCCACTGTTCATCTCTTTTCTTCTGTTCATCTCTTTTCTCCTGTTCATCTCTTCTCTTCTGTTCATCTCTTCTCTTCTGTTCATCTTTTATCCCCTGTTCATCTCTTCTCTCCTGTTCATCTCTTATCCCCTGTTCATCTCTTCTCCCCTGTTCTTCTCTTATCCCCTGTTCATCTCTTCTCTTCTGTTCATCTCTGTTCATCTCTTCTCCCCTGTTCTTCTCTTATCCACTGTTCATCTCTTCTCCCCTGTTCTTCTCTTATCCACTGTTCATCTCTTATCCCCTGTTCATCTCTTATCCCCTGTTCATCTCTTCTCCACTCTTCATCTCTTCTCTCCTGTTCTTCTCTTATCCCCTGTTCATCTCTTCTCCACTGTTCTTCTCTTCTCTCCTGTTCATCTCTTCTCCACTGTTCATCTCTTCTCCACTGTTCATCTCTTCTCCACTGTTCATCTCTTCTCCATGTTCTCTCTTCTCCCCTGTTCTTCTCTTATCTCTCCTGTTCATCTCTTCTCTCACTGTTCATCTCTTTATCTCTTTCTCCACTGTTCTGTTCTCCACTGTTCATCTCTTCTCCCTCCCCTGTTCACTGTTCATCTCTTCTCCACTGTTCATCTCTTCTCCACTGTTCATCTCTTCTCCACTGTTCATCTCTTCTCTCTCTTCTCCACTGTTCATCTCTTCTCCACTGTTCATCTCTTCTCTCCTGTTCTTCTCTTCTCCGTTCACTCTCTTCTCCGTCACACGCAGGTAACGTTAAGGACACACAGCGATATTTCACCTTCCTGTACTAACGGTGAAGAGGAAGAGGAAAAGAGG
>JACRUU010000017.1:2057558-2065058 GCA_030449085.1 Kryptopterus vitreolus
TTAGCCACGTCTTTGCTAACTCGGTGTGATGATACACACTCGCTTGTCCATCTTTTCATCACTTACATTTACACCACAAGTTCACACACACACACACACACACACACACACACACACACACACACACACACCTAGCATTCTACAGTTCTCTCTGGCTTTGATATTGGGTTATGTGTTTATTGTATACACTGGGGGGGGCATGGTGGTGGTTTAGTGGTTAGCACGTTCGCCTCACACCGCCAGGGTCCGGGTTCGATTCCCGTCTCCTGCCTTTATGCCCATAGACGATAGGCACAGACTCCCCGTGACCCGAGGGAAGATTGAATAAAGAGGTAGAAGATCTGTGCCTATCTATGGGCATCAAGGCAGGATACACCCTGGATGGAATGCCAACCCATCACAGGACACACACACACACACACACACACATTCATACACTAGGGGCAATTTTCCAAGGTGCCAATCAACCTACCGTGCAATGTTTTTGGGACCGGGGGAGGAAAGGAGGAAACCGGAGAACCCGGAGAAAAACCCCCCTGAGACACGGGGAGAACATGCACAAACTCCACACACACATGGCCGAGACGGGAATCGAACCCGGACCCTGGCGGTGTGAGGCGAACGTGCTAACCACACTAAACCACTGTGCCCCTATGTAAATCAATGTAAATAATGATTGTTTATTTTTGTTAATTTACAAAATGCAATGTGAGCGAACAAAAATGGAAATAAATATTTGTTGTGAGTGACATTTAGAAGAAGTAGAAGTAGTGGAAGTGATGGCACCCTCCCCCCCCCCCCCACACACACACACACAGAGTCCTGATCTCTACATCATGGAGTGTGTGTGGGATTTACATGAAGAGACAGAAGGATGTGAGAACGTCTCCATCCACAGAAGATCTGTGTTTACTTCTCCAAGATGGAACAAACAACCAGCCGAGTTCCTTCATAAACACTGTGTGTAAGTGTACATAGAAGTCTTACTGCTGTTTTGAAGGAAAATTTGTTCACACCAAATATTGATGTCATTTCCATTTCCTTCATTCACTGCATTTGATGAAAGTAAACAATAAACACGTCCATTTTTGAAAGCGTTCTTTGTTTACAACATTTACAACATATGGTCAAAGCCACAAAACATACAAAAACATTACATTCATTGGGATTCCTAAACCTCCACCGACCTACTGGGGCCCCCCAATGAACACCCGGTACCCCAATGTGGGAGGTTGTAACTTAATGGTGGACCAAAGGCATTGGACCAAAAGATCACAGGTTCAAATCCCATCACCACCACCCAGCTGCCACTAGTGGGGCCCTTGAGTAAGGCCCTTAACCCTTAACTGCTGAGTTGTAAGTCGCACTAAGGGCGTCCGCCATGTGGGAGGTCCTAGTTTAGTGGTTTACCAAAGGCATTGGACCAAAAGATCAAATCCCATCACCACCACCCAGCTGCCACTAGTGGGGCCCTTGACAAGCTGGCATCAACTGTTCAGTTGTAAGTCACTTTAAGGGCGTCCGCCAAATTCCGTAAATGTAAATGATGTCAGGCTTAACTTGGTAAAGATAATTCGTCGCTTAGCGCGCTCCAATCACCTCGCCGTTTAGCAAATGCATCCTGCTAATTTTAACCAACCCGAACCCTTTTGCTAGTCCGGGATTGCTGTGTGCTGGCGTGGCCTAAGACCTGCTCGCTTTTCACAGCGATGCATCAGGATTATGAAACGCTTGCCTGGGAAGCAGACAAATACAGCACTCTCTCGCTCGTACTCAGAGATAACCTCGTGAACCTGTGAAATGTCACATCCCTGGCTTCATACCGGGCGATAACGCAGAGCGAGAACAAAACCGTGGTGGTGTTTTTTTCGGGGTGGGGGGGGCAAGAGAGAGAAAGTAGCGTGGGGGAAAGTGTTCTTGTTGTACATGCTTTGTTATTATTAGCAGTGTTATTAGCGTTGCTCTTATAGATGTTAGCACCTTGTAATTGCTTTGGCAATATTGCCGAGTGGCAGAGGATGTCGGTGGAAAGAAAGTGTTTCCTCCTGTGTGTATAAAAAGTGTGTGGGAGATGCTAGAACAGACATCTCTCTGTCTCTATGTATGTATGTGTGTGTTTGTGTTAGTGTGGGTACATCACTCCCCCTGATGGTTGGACAATGTATGAACCCCCTTACATTAAGCCTGGACTTTTATTAGCATTACTTTTACATATTCAGGGGATGCTATTATTGTTTTTTGTATGTGCTATGAAGGACTAATGATGCCACATGAGGTACGGAATGTATCTTCTACCGATTTATCCGATCTTCCCTCGGATTGTGGGTGACCTGTGCCGGTCTCAGACGTCTTGGGCCCATCAAGGCCAAGGTTCCAATCAACCTACCGTGCATGTTTTTGGACCCGGAGAACCTGGAGAAAAATCCCCTGAGGTTAGCTTAGGCAGTCTGGAACTCTGGGTAAGCTTGGATAGATATAAGGATAGATTTCCCATCTTCCAACAGAGAATTTGAGGGTGAAGGGCTTCGCTCAAGGGCCCAGCAGTGACAAATTGGTGTAGTGGGATTTGAAACTGTGACATTCTGGTCCAGACTCCAATGCCTATCCACTGAGATACTACCTTCAAAAGGTAGAGGGTCAGAGTGGAGGATAAGTTGCACCTGAAGGACAGTTGGTTATGGGACTTGCTTGAGTTACAGCTTGGCAATATCGGGGCCCCCAACCTTCTGCTCAGTAACCCAGAGATTTAACCAATGAGCTTCTGGATAGTCCCAGCAGACTTTATCCCCCTGTACTCCAACAACAACTTGTCCCACAGAAAAGTAGAGGGTCAGAGTGCAGGATAAGTTGCCCCGGAAGGACAGTTGGTTATAGGACTGGGGGGACCTGAGAAAAGCGCCCAGAGGCACGGGGAGAACATGCAAACTCCACACACACACGGCGAAGGCGGGAATCGAACCCCCAACTCTGGAGGTGTGAGGCGGACTTGGCGGACTAAACCACTGCACCCCCCACTTTATCATTTGTAAGCAGGCTACCATCCTTGCTTACCTTGCTACCATGCTTATGACTGACAATTTGGGGAGTAAGGGCCTTGCCCAAGGGTCCACTCAGTGGCAGTTTGAATTCACAACCTTTCCATCTACAGTGAGATCCCACTCCTTTCCTAGGTAAGAGTGATTTGGGATTAAAGGCTTTACTCAATTGATGCAGAAACGAGAGAAAGCACTTGGTGTGACTGGGATTTGCTCCTCCATAGCCAAAGTTCAATGCCTACCACTTGTGCCCCATCTTACATCAGGAGGAAAAGCGTGGAAGGAAGTCTGAGGAAGCTTGGGGAGATTTTTTTCCTCAGACACTGTTGTCTAGAACATCTTCCAATGGAGAACTTGAGGACTTCGCTCAACAGCCCAGCAGTCGCAAATTGGTGCAGTGGGATCTAAACGTGTGACGTTCTGGTCCAGACACCAATGTCTAACCACTGAGATACTACCTTCAAAAGGTAGAGGGTCAGAGTGGAGGATAAGTTGCCCCTGAAGGACAGTTGGTTATGGGACTTGCTTGAGTTACAGCTTGGCAATATCGGGGCCCCCAACCTTCTGCTCAGTAACCCAGAGATTTAACCAATGAGCTTCTGGATAGAAGTGAGTCAAGTCCCAGCAGACTTTATCCCCCTGTACTCCAACAACAACTTGTCCCACAGAGAATGAAATCCTATAATTATTATCCTGATTTCTAGACCCCCACTGGTTACCAGTCTTCCGATGGTGCCTAAAAACACATATCAGTGGGTACAACAGAGCAAATAATTGCCGACTGCATATGCCGACCCATTTCTTTCCTAACAAACCTAAAACATAAAAATATATCACCTGGAACCTCCGCAATCGATCGAATCTTAACACCTCCTACCTTCAAACCTGGCAGCTCACACCTAGCATCCCCTCTACATTACATGAACCCACTATTCTAATTGTCTCTAATCTTGCAAAAGTCTTTCATTTAGTCCCGGACAAGTGCTCGGATCCTTGGGTTCCTTCACTCGTATCCTAATACCGCTCTTACGGCTGAGATTTCAGCCCCAGCCCTAATAGAATCATGCAAGGCCATACCCTGTCCCTTCATAATCCTCCCCTGATTTAATTCAGACATTCTACTTTTTCTTGTCTGTCTGCCTGGCAATAGGTCAAGAACGACAGTGCGGATCTCGGAGGGGAGCCTCGGGCAGCAGGGATGTAATTGCCGATTCTTTTTATGTAGACCTCTCTACAGAATGCTGTCAGTGCAGGCGGCTTGATCAAAAGCAAAGGCAGCCGTGGTAATGAGAGGCAAATCCATAATCATTATCTGAAAGCCTGGTTGAGGTCAAAGCCAGGAAAATAAGAAGGACAAAAAAAAGCGGGAACTCTTACCGAAACAGTGTATGCATGTAGGAAATGAGATGGTTTAGACTTTCTGTAATGTAATTGATGTTGCAAAGGCACAGGACAGACCACAGTGAAATTGTTTCTTTGCATATCCCAGCTTGTTTCGGACGTTGGGGTCAGAACGCAGGGTCAGCCATGATACGGAGCCTCCTGGAGCACAGAGGCTTAAAGGTCTTGCTCAAGGACCCAAGAGAGGCAGCTTGGTGATACCGGGACTCGAACCCCCGACCTCCCGATCAGTAACCCAGCGCTTTAAACCACTGAGTCACAACCCTCCCATTATTGATCTTGATTGGACAGACCTCAGAAAAGCTGGCCCCCTAAACAGGAGGGATCAGAGTGCGTGGTCAGTCATGATACAGCGCCCCTAGATCACAGAGGGCCTTGCTCAAGGGCACAAAATGGTCGCCTGGCGATACCAGGGCTCGAACGCCTGACCTTCTGATCAGTAACCCAACGCTTTAAACCACTGAGTCACAACCCTCCCATTATTGATCTTGATTGGACAGACCTCAGAAAAGCTGGCCCCCTAAACAGGAGGAATCAGAGCGCATGGTCAGCCATGATACAGGGCACCTAAATCACAGAGGGCCTTGCTCAAGGGCCCAAAAGTGGTCGCCTGGCTATACCAGGGCTCAAACCCCTGACCTTCTGATCAGTATTCGAGCACCTCAACCCACTGAGCTACACCCTTCCATTATACTTTCCATTGATCTTGATTGGACAGACCTCAGAAAAGCTGGCCCCCTAAACAGTTAGGATCAAAGTGTGTGGTCAGCCATGATACAGTACCACTAGATCACAGAGGGCCTTGCTCAAGGGCCCACGAGTCATCGCCTGAAAATACCAGGGCTCGAACCCCTGACCTTCTGATCAGTATTCGAGCACCTCAACCCACTGAGCCACACCCTTCCATTATACTTTCCATTGATCTTGATTGGACAGACCTCAGAAAAGCTGGCCCCCTAAACAGTTGGGATCAAAGTGCGTGGTCAGCCATGATACAGTACCACTAGATCACAGAGGGCCTTGCTCAAGGGCCCACGAGTCATTGCCTGACAATACCAGGGCTCAAACCCCTGACCTTCTGATCAGTGGCCCAGCACCTTAATCATTGAGCTGCACTCCTCTATCAAGGTGGGAGATATAAACCTCAGCAACCAACAATCTCCCTCTGTTGGGCCCTTGAGCAAGGCCCTTAACCTTCCTAACATCTTGTAACAAAAAGGAACAATTTTCAATGCTCTGTAATGTACATGAGACATCTACTGCTACATCCGGTGATTCCAAAAAGAAAGTCCATGACCTGTAAAGTATCAACCTTCATTGCAACCTTCAGGAAAGTAGTCTTTCCGTCTTTCCACACCAACGACGCTCCTCCAAACCAGAAATTCCCGTATAGAGACATCCTGCATCACCATTACACTTTACATGGAATAGTAGTGCTAAGATCCGTTCTCCTCCACTAGCACGTTTTCTAGTCCATGGACGACCTCTGATGACCTTTGCTTACTGTGTTAACGTGCCAACAGACTCCATGCCTGCATTAGCGTCTTTTGACCTTTGCTAGCCTTTGCTAACCTTGACTGGCTTACGCTAACATCCTCTGGCCCTCGGGCTAATCCGAGATCTGATAGCTTTTACACCGAAATGAACACATTCGTAGCGTCTCGGCTACAAGGCTAAACCTCAGCGTGGTCATGACTGCCAAGGTCATTGTATTCTACCTAGAAAAGTCCAGATCTCTTCATCCATTCATTTCTCCATCCTCTCCATCCATCCCAGCGGCATCCCTGTACCTCTAACCTCCTCCTATATATATATATATATATATATATATATATATAGATATATATATATATATATATATATATATATATATATAGAGATATATATATGATATAGAGATATATATATATCTGATATATATATATATATATATATAGCTATATATAATATATATATATATATATATCTATATATATATCTACATAAAACAGATGGATAAACAGATGGAAGGGTACAGAGGGAGGAAGAAATGGCTGGATGGATGGATGGATGGACTGATAGATAGATAGATAGATAGATAGATAGATAGATAGATAGATAGATAGATAGATAGATAGATAGAGATAGATAGATAGATAGATAGATAGATAGATAGATAGATAGATATATGGGTGGAGAAGGCAAGTGTAAATAATTTTGATCAGACACAGGAAAGGCATTCAACAGATGAATAGGGATGTGAGTAGACTCTGTGTGTCTGTGTGTGTGTGTGTGTCTGTGTGTGTCTGTGTGTGTCTGTGTGTGTCTGTGTGTGTGTGTGTCTGTGTCTGTGTCTGTGTGTGTATGAACACACTCATTACAAAACACTCGCCAATCAGGCCACAGCTTTCCAGCAAGGAGTATGCTTTAAAAAATATCAAACACCTACACACTTTCTATTTTATATCAAACTCTCTCTCTCTCTCTCTCTCTCACACACACACACACACACACACACACACACACACACACACACACACACACACACAGTACACACACACACACACACACACACTACACACACACACACACACACACACCACACACACACACACACACACACACACACACACAACTCATAATATTCTTTTCAGTCAAACCCAGTTACACAGTGTAACTTTTCAAATGAACAATTCGTCCAAACAGAAATGTGATTTCACACACACACACACACACACACACACACACACACACACACACACACACACACACACACACACACACACACACACACACACACACACACACACACACACACACTGATTCTAACAAACACACACACACACACCGGGGAATATTTACTCTTGTCAACGTATCTATATGTGTGTGTGTGTGTGTGTGTGTGTATGTGTGTGTGTGTATGTGTGTGTGTGTGTGTGTTTTCTTACGAGAGCTGGAGGAAGTCTGTCACACGTAGCTTTGCTCTCTTAGCCAAGGTCTCCATCAGGTTAAGACCCTGATCAGTGGAGAGAGAGCTGAGAGGAGAGACAGAGAGAGAGAGAGAGAGGGAGAGAGAGAGAGAGAG
>JACRUU010000017.1:2072558-2075058 GCA_030449085.1 Kryptopterus vitreolus
GAGCTAAGCGAGTCTTGAGACTTTGGTCGGCTTCCTCCAGACCGAAAGAGCAGTTTGTCAATTCTAGGTTGAGGAGGTCCCCTCAAAGCACTTTCGACTTTCACCGATTTGGCAGGAAACCTGTTCTGAAGACCGAGGTACTGGAGGTCTTCCCGAGAAGGACATGCTGGTTGTTCCTTTGGGTTAGAGAGATACTCCTGGAGCTCGAGTAGAAGACCACTTTGGTCCCGGGGTCTGGTCTGGTCCACAGGTTGGACTCGAGTCCTGTAGGACGTTTTGGGTCCTGGATCAGGATGAAGTAAGGAGGTGGAAGGTGGGGGAGGCAGCCTTTCTTTTGGCTCTGAGATCAGATCCATGAGATCAGATATTCCTTTAATTTTATACTGAAAAAAAATGATTATAAATTTGGGATTAGTATTGGCAAAAAAAGGACAGATGATATAAAGATACACCACATGGCCAAACCTAGAGGAGCACCTGACTATTCCACTGAGATGTTCTTCTTCCCCAAACTGTGACCACAAAGGCCAGGGCACGCTGTTCTACAGGATGCCTTCGGATGTAACATGAACTATATCTTCACTTGAGCTAGGAAACCCAAACCTGTTCCAGGCTGGAAGAAGCCAGCTCCATGAAGATCTTCTTTCCATGGTTTGGAGTGGAGGAGCTCCTTCTATAGATATCCAAACCTATTAAACACCTGTGGGATGAACTGGAACTTCACCCCGGGCCTCCTCACCTCACCTGACTTCATTAACACCCTTGTATCTAAATCTCCACACAATCTAGTGGAACATCTTCCCAATATGTTGGTAGCATAGTTATAATATAAATCATGTAAATAAATTGAACATAAAAATGTAAGGTCTTACCTTCCCTTGAAGGTCGTGTTTAAAGGACCTCGTATCCCCAGGATAAAAGCCGAGGTCCTGTAGGTACTTTCTGTTTTGGCCGTCACTACTCTGAGCCCTGTGGAGGAAAATTATTGTGTTATTATTTCCAAAAAGGAAATTTTTTGTAATTTTATCTAGAAGTATCTTCCTTGAGTATATTTGTTTATCAGTAACTTCCTGTGGTAACTTTATTCATCACTAACTTTTTGTGGTAACTTTATCCATCAATAAGTTCCGCAGGTAATTTGTACTAGCAGTTACTTCCTGTGGTAACTTTATCAGTAACTTACTATGGTAACTTTATTCATCAATTTCTTCCTGTGGTAACTTTACCTAGCAGTAATATCCAGTGGGAACTTTATCAGTAAGTTCCTGTGGGAACTTCCTGAGGTAACTACTTGTTGCGACTCATCAGCAACTTCCTGTGGCAACTTTATGAATAACTTCCTGTGGTAACTTTATCATTCAGTTACTATGCTACCTTTATTCATCAGTAACTTCCTGTGGTAACTTCCTGAGGTAACTCCTTGTTATGACTTTACTCATGAGTAACTTCCTGTGGTAACTTTATTTGTAACTTCTTGTGGTAACTTACTGTGGTAACATCTTGTGGTAACTTTATTCATCAGTTACTTCCTGTTGTAACTTTATTAATAACTTCCTGTGGTAACTTTATCAGTAACGTACTATGGTAACTTTATTCATCAATGACTTCCTGTGGTAACTTTACCTAACAGCAACATCCTGTGGGAACTTTATCAGTAACTTCCTGTGGTTACTTTCTGAGTTAACTCCTTGTTATGACTTTACTCATGAGTAACTTCCTGTGGGAACTTTATCAGTAACTTCCTGTGGTAACTTTATTGGTAACTTCTTGTGGTAACTTACTGTGGTAACATCTTGTGGTAAGTTTATTCATCAGTAACCTCCTGTGTTAACTTTATTAATAACTTCCTGTGGGAACTTTATCAGTAACTTATTATGGTAACTTTATTCATCAATAGCTTCCTGTGGTAACTTTATGTAGAAGTGATGTCCTGTGGGAACTTTATCAGTAACTTCTTATGGTAACTTCCTGTGGTAACTTTATTCATCAGTAACTTCCTGTGGTAACTTTACCTAGCAGTAACGCCCTGCAGTAACTTCCTGTGGTAACTTCAATCATGTGTAACTTCCTGTGGTAAGTTCCTGTTGGAAAGTTCTTTTGGTAACATCTTGTGGTAACTTTATTCATCACTAACTTCTGTGGTAACTTTATTATTAACTTCCTGTGGCAACTTTGTCAGTAAATTCCGATGGTAACTTAAGACTACCAGCTCCAAATTGTAATATGCTAGCACTGGAAATTTCATATACTTAAATAAAAACAATCATTTATTTGCCTTGAAAAATAAACTCACCGCATCTTGAGGAGTGGAACGTTTTGCTGAAGGCGACGTACCGGTATTTTCGGCAATGCCTGCAATTCTCTGGTTATCACCTGCTGTGTAGCCTCATCCTTCCAGGTATAACCTAATATCCAAAAAAAAAAAAACAGCAGGTTGTCAGATACGCTGAACAAAGAAACATCAATAGCAGGGACAAAATATTTCAATTTTTTTTATTCT
>JACRUU010000017.1:2077558-2092558 GCA_030449085.1 Kryptopterus vitreolus
CGTGATCTTCCAGAGTGGTCCAGAGTCCAACACCTTAACCACTGAGCTCCCGCCTTGTATATTATAGTATATTAATACACTTGGTCTAAGGCAGTGGTTCCCAACCGGTGTGCCGCGGCACTAAGGGGTGCCGTGAGATCTTTTGAGGGTGCCGCCAAAATTTTGGGGAAAAAATTGTTTAACGTCATTCTCTCTTGGCGGGAGAGGGGGAGGTAGGGAGGGGACTACCGAGATAGCGGAGAGTCCTTCTCCACCCCACCTCACCCCACCCGTTCCTCAGTGAGGGTTGTGGATTGATGCGTATAACACACGTACAGGACAGGGCGCACAGCGAGTCGCCACTCGCCAGCATGCCTCAGTACTGATTGGTGACTCAATACTTGAATACATTGTGCAACTACAGTAAAACTTGTCACAATTACATATTTGTATCGTAATACTATTTTTTTTATTAAGGCAGAATCAGTGTAAACAGTATTCTCATATCATCTAGGACTAGGTATTGGTGTTGTTGCATGCAAACTCTCGAAATGAAACAAATAAATAAATAATAATAAAAAAGCTACGGAGATTTTAAATATCTATTTCCTTATAAGGGTGCCGGGAACTTTTGAAAGGCTTTCCAAGGGTGCCTCAAACAAGAAAAGGTTGGGAACCACTGCTCTAAGGTCTTTAATTTAACAGCTATTTCATTCATTTCAGGAAGGAGTCTCCAGTGTTAGTAGAGATCAGATGTTGAAATATTTTCCCCCTCTGGAATAAGTTGTTGATTTTTTTTTTTCCCTTATTGATTTTAAATGTGATAATAGTAAATAATGATAATAGTATATATAAATTATATTTAATTTATATATTCATCAAAATCAGTGAAAAACAAATGGGAGAAAAGTCACAATACAGTAATAGTTATAATAATGTATTTGTTGGTGGTGCACATTTTCTTCCCGAATGTCATTGTTTATTTTTGTTACGATGTAAATTTTAAGTATATCGCAATACCATGTGTCAGATAAACAGATATTTGAGTCCCGTTTCACTATTTCACTATTTCACTCTGGTGAGGTCGTAGCTGTACGTGTTACTAAGTGTGACATAGTATAGACATTAAAAGTAAAGAGCTGCCGTCTCGCGGGACCCGACGCAAATGAGTGTGTCAACACACAATTATTCATGGGACTCCCAAAATTCATTCATTCATTCATCTTCTACCGCTATATCCGATCTTCTCGGGTCACGGGGAGCCTGTGCCTATCTCAGGCGTCTATGGGCATTAAGGCAGGATACACCCTGGATGGAATGCCAACTCATCGCAGGGCACACACACACACACATTCACACACACATTCACACACTAGGGACAATTTTCCAAGGTGCCAATCAACCTACCGTGCATGTTTTTGGACCGGGGGAAACCGGAGAACCCGGAGAAAAACCCCCTGAGGCACGGGGAGAACATGCACAAACTCCACACACACATGGCCGAGACGGGAATCGAACCCGGATCCTGGCGGTGTGAGGCGAACGTGCTAACCACTACGCCACCGTGCCCCCGGGACTCCCAAAATTAATTTTTTTAATTAATAAAAATAAATATATGTTTCTACTGCACAAAAGCAACAATGCTAATGATAATAAAACAAATCTATTCACTACTATGGCAAAATGTGCTACAGTTATAACATTAAATAAGTGATAGAATATTTACACAACACAACAACAATGTTTACACAAAAGAAAAACTTGTTGTTTTTTTTTAAGTTTATTTTCAACAATATCTAAGTTCCGTGTTCATATTCATGTACATCATTTATACTCAAATATATGAAACAATTTTTTTTTTAATTATTTTTTATATATTTTTTCATATATTTTATATATTTATAACTCAAATATAGGGTTTAATAAAATGTTGTGTTTATTTTTTTGCATTTATTTTATTTTTTTTAAAAAAAAGGAAGCATTTGAAAGTAACAAAAAAAGTAGAGTAGCAGGAAGAAGCATGCTTTTATACTTTATTTTTATTTTATTTTATATTTCATATAAAATCATATTCAGTGAAACTGGTATAATTTTTAAAAATACTATTTTTGGCCAACACTTTATTACACTTTATTCAACAATTCATTTATTATTTTATTTATTTTATTATTTTTTTTATTAACATTATAATAATAATTATTATTATTATTATTATTATTATTATTATTATTATTAGTATTAGTATTATTATTACACTGAGAATAGCTGTTATTTCATAAGTGAGACCAGTAACGTATTTGTTTATTGCACATCTCATTGTGTTAAAATGGATAAATGTATGTTGTATAAGAGAAATAAATCACTTTGAGATTAATATTTTATAGGAAACAAATTAACTTCAAGACTCCCTGTGCACCATTATATGTTGTTGTTGTTGTTGTTGATTCCTTTTCTACAATAGCACAATATCCTGGGGTTGTTCCTTATTTACAATAGGAAAACAGTGAATGGGACCTGGCGATGTTAATATGCATCTTTTCACTCTTCAGCAGTGCCTATGGGGCAGGATTCATCCATGCCATCATGCTCAAAGCCAAAGCTGCCACTTGGCAGAATCATCTTCCCATGTATTGACCCAGTGAGTCAGTTGGAACGATTACAGAGCGGCGAGTCGGCCGAGGCTTGCCAAAACAATTTTGTATCCAGGCAGGAAGCCTGTTCTCCATCTTTCCCTTCCCCCCAGGCCTGATGAGCCGCTGGCTACAAAAAAAATAAATAAAAAAATTCCACAACATGCAAAAAAAAAAATAAGCAGGAAAACAAAACATGTCAGAGCCGAGATCCTCCCCCACATCGGCGGGGTTTTTGCATTGGGAATGTCAGCAGAGGTATTTTTTTTTCCACCCACTGCTCACGCCATAACATCCACTTAGACGTGTTTCGAGACGCTTCTGGGGGTGCGAGGGGTCGCTGACTGAGAGCAGCATTAAGGGACGAATGAATGCATAGCAACGCGGCGTCTCGAGATCATCTCCTGAAGCATGTCTGGACTTCATTAGCGCTCGATTAGCAAAAGCCGTCATCATGGAAACTTCATGAAGAAACTTCGAAGAGCGTTTGAGTGCAACACCGATAGATGGCATCAAAAAAAAGGATTCATCCACATGTATGAAGGCCTTTGAATGTACTAGCATTCCATTTTCTCTTTACTTTGTCTAGAAGACCTAAAACCGTTCCCCAGCATGACACCGCTCCCGAAGCAAACTTTATCACGAGGGGGTCAATAGTATGGACGACCCCCAAATGCAGGATGCAACAGGCAAGATAAATAATAAGGCTTTATTTGTCACATATACGTTACAGCACAGGGAAATTCTTTCTTCGCATATCCCAGCTTGTTGTTGGACCCTGGAGCACAGAGGGTTAAGGGTCTTGCTCAAGGACCCAAGGGTGGCAGCTTGGCCCCTGACCTTCCGATCAGCAGCCCAGCACCTTAGACCACTGGGCTAAACCCCCTCCCCAAGAGAAGAAAGCAGAAACAAAGCAGAAATCAAGGCAATACAGGCAGAGATAAAATCCAAAACCAAACAGGGCAAAGCAGAACAGTCCAAATAGTCCAAAGGTGTATAAAAACACAGGGCTGGAAGAAGGATCCGAGACCGGGACAGAGGAATGGGAAACAAGGTAGGCAAGAGAAATCCCAGGGAGTAGGGTAACCAGTGAGATAGTCTAGCCCAGAGTCATAGCTTTTCCAGTCCTTAAATACCGTACCATGGGGCAAAGGTAGCGAGAGGCCCCCGACCTAGAAGTGCTTGTTGCCAACCCAGAAAGGCACACCAGAAACGACCCAGGAGATCCTGACATAAGAGATGTATTCCCATGGTTTGGAATGGAAGATCAACTGTCTCACCAACATCTCTACTGGGGAAGGGGGTTTCAAATCGATACCCTAACCCTAACTTAACCATCATACCAGCACCGATGATAACCAGCGCTGATCTGTGATGGCGAGAGGGGGAAGATTTTAATTATAAAATAAAAGTAACAGTAATTCGTTACAGTTACCGAGAAAAAAAAGCGTGTAATTAATTTACGGTTACTTTTGAAAATGTTAAAGATTCCAGAAGGACCCCATCGGTCAACACTTTGCTTCTGATCTGTCAAATACTTTTTTAACTTAGGATGTTATTTTCAAGGGGGCACGGTGGCGTAGTGGTTAGCACGTTCGCCTCACACTGCCAGGGTCCGGGTTTGATTCCCGTCTCGGTCATGTGTGTGTGGAGTTTGTGCATGTTCTCCCCGTGTCTCAGGGGGTTTTTCTCCGGGTTCTCCGGTTTCCTCCCCCGGTCCAAAAACATGCACGGTAGGTTGATTGGCACCTTGGAAAATTGTCCCTAGTTTATGAATGTGTATGAATGTGTGTGTGTGTGTGTGTGTGTGTGTGTGTGTGTGTCCTGCGATGGGTTGGCATTCCATCCAGGGTGTATCCTGCCTTAATGCCCATAGACGCCTGAGATAGGCACAGACTCCCCGTGACCCGAGGGAAGATCGGATAAAGCGCTAGAAGATGAATGAATGAATGAATGAATGTTATTTTCATCAAGCGCCACCTAGTGGACAAATGGAAGTAATCAACACTGTAATCAGTTACTTTACTTTTATAAAGGCATTGAAAAGTTCATTCATTCATTCATCTTCTATCGCTTTATCCGATCTTCCCTCGGGTCACGGGGAGTCTGTGTCTATCTCAGGCGTCTATGGGCATTAAGGCAGGATACACCCTGGATGGAATGCCAACCCATCACACACACACACACACACACACACACACATTCATACACTAGGGACAATTTTCCAAGGTGCCAATCAACCTACCGTGCATGTTTTTGGACCGGGGGAGGAAACCGGAGAACCCGGAGAAAAACCCCCTGAGGCACGGGGAGAACATGCACAAACTCCACACACACACATGGCCGAGACGGGAATCGAACCCGGACCCTGGAGGTGTAACATCAACACCATCTGAGACGACCATCATGTGGAGTTCCAGAGGTTACACTTCTTCAGCAAGACTTAAAACTGGGACAGTGATTGTTAGGGACCTTCCTCAAGGGCCCAGCAGTGGCATTCTGTCCCTTCCGGACTATCTTGTCCAATGCCGTAAAGCAGTGATTTTCCCACCTCCCTTCAGCACAGCGGCTTCATTGTGCATGATCGTCCTCAGCAGTCCACAGTTAGTCAGTATAGACAGGAGCAGATTGCTCTCTGATTGCTTTCAATGCTTTTTGGAATCTGAAATTGTCTCGACCTCTTAATCGTCCGCAGCCCCATTAAACACCATCTGTGTTGCCTGCACTTGGTTTCAAATGGAGATGAGATGACAAGCATTAAGAAATGTACTGTGCTCTCTCTCTCTGTTTCTCTCTCTCTCTCTGTCTCGCAATTAAAAGTATTCCTGCCCAAAAATACGGAATAATCGAGAAAAAAAAAGGAATTTCATTGGTGGGAATTCTGAATGAGGGCGCACGGTGGTGGTTTAGTGGTTAGCATGTTTGCCTCACACCGCCAGGGTCCGGGTTCGATTCCCGTCTCGGTCGTGTGTGTGTGGAGTTTGTGCATGTTCTCCCCGTGCCTCCAGGGGGTTTTTCTCCGGGTTCTCCGGTTTCCTCCCCCGGTCGAAAAACATGCACGGTAGGTTGATTGGCACCTTGGAAAATTGTCCCTAGTGTATGAATGTGTGTGTGTGTGTGTGTGTGTGTGTGTGTGTGTGTGTGTGTGTGTGATGGTTTGGCATTCCATCCAGGGTGTATCCTGCCTTAATGCCCATAGACGCCTGAGATAGACACAAACTCCCCGTGACCCGAGGGAAGATCGGATAAAGCGGTAGAATGAATGAATGAATGAATTCTGAATGATTGTAGGAGGTGGCACCAAAAAGGTTTTACAAGGAAGTGCTTTATTCTTATGGAACACGTCCTGGAAGTCTTCTTTTCAAAGCACCTTCTAGCAATTTGCACGGGAAGCTCTGCAGGAGTCAGAGTCATCTCCATGAAGATCTACATTACATGGGTTGGATGTGTAGGTTGGGGGGGGAAGGGAAGGATCTCCTGCGGTTCCTGATGAACACCTGAATTGGAAGCCTTTGGGTCCTCCTCACCGTCTCATCTACAGCAATGCTCTTGTGGCTGAAGGAATCTCCACAAAATGTGGTGGAGCATCTTGATGGGGGTGTGGACACGAGAACTTTTGGTGTACTTGTATTTGTAAAGGTTGAGCATCTATTAAAACTTAAAAGGGAAAATAATGACAAAAAGAACGAGTGTTGAATACGGTGAATACGCAAAAGTCTCGGCGCTCACGACAAGCCTCTTATAAATGCTTATTTGCGACATGCGTATTGGTGTGTGTGTGTGTGTGTGTGTGTGTGTATATAAAAGACTCTATTATGCACATGCGAGACGTCCCACTTGTGAAGAATACTGATCAAAGCCCAGAAAGGTACAAGAGGCTTCCTCAAAGCGGCTGCATGTGAAGTGGCTGCAATCAGATAAAACCATCAAAGGTTACTTCGCCAAAAACTAGTCGTACAGGACGTACAATAAACAACGTGAATTTGTGATCAAAGATCTCCGCAAGGTCCGAAAATAAAGCACACGGAAAAAGAAAGAAAAAAAAACGGGGGCGTCCAGGTGCAGCCGAGGGCTCCGTCGTCGTCGTCATCGTCTTCGGGAAGAAACGTGTGAAGTTTGCATCAACATAATTACGTTATGCTAATGATGAGGAACATCAAGGAGCCCGGTGCTGCTTCAAATGTGAAATATTCCACGTGTTTAACCGTGGACGTTGTCTCAAAGCTGCTTTCGAGATGGTGAAGAAACATCTCCCTGAGATGGTACGGTGAAGAAATCATCAGAGGAACCTCAACATGCATTCCTTACAATTCCATCATTGTTGAGATGTTCAGTGACGGAAGCTGAAATCCTGAAACTGTGGTCCTGTTGCTCAGATCTTTGGGCTGTTCGTGTGGAACCATCACCATCTGCAGAGAGTGGAATTTAAATGAAGAGTCAGGAGATATTGAGGAGATCCAAAGAGAAGAAACGGGCGTCTACCAAATGCCGTAAATGTAAATGGTGGGGTTGGGAGCTCACTGGTTAAGGCATTGGGCTCTGGATCGGAAGGTTCAAATCCCAGCACTACCACCAAGCTACCACTAGTGGGCCCCTGAGCAAGGCCCCTTAACCGCTCAATTTCTCAGTTGTAAGTCGCTCTGGATAATGGCGTCTGCCAAATGCCATAAATGTAAAAGGACTTGGACACTGGTCACCTCAAGGAACTGGACAAATTCCTTGGAAATTCTTTGGAAGGTGCCATCTTGGAACCTTGTCCAGAAGATTCATTCATTCATTCATTCATCTTCTACCGCTTTATCCGATCTTCTCGGGTCACGGGGAGCCTGTGCCTATCTCAGGCGTCTATGGGCATTAATGCAGGATACACCCTGGATGGAATGCCAACCCATCGCAGGGCACACACACATACACACACACTCACATTCACACACACATTCATACACTAGGGACAATTTTCCAAGGTGCCAATCAACCTACCGTGCATGTTTTTGGACCGGGGGAGGAAACCGGAGAACCCGGAGAAAAACCCCCTGAGGCACGGGGAGAACATGCACAAACTCCACACACACATGGCCGAGGCGGGATTCGAACCCGGACCCTGGTGGTGTGAGGCGAACGTGCTAAACCACTAAACCCCCGTGCCCCTTGTCCAGAAGATTGGAAGGCACAAATCAATAAGAACGTTTCAGATGTTTCTGCTCGCCACACAAAGCCAACGTTTCACCAACAACGTTTCAGCAACTCTACGCAACCTCGATTCCTGAGATCATTCCTGCATCAGGATTCGATCTGGGATTAGATTGTCTCAGAATCCGTCCAAGAGGAAAAAAAATCAAAGGCCTCGTAACAAAATCCAAATCAGGAGGCCAGAAGATCATCTTCCATCAGGAGAATAAAATCTTTCAAGACTGAACCTTGATCTCTCTTCCTGAAGATGAAGATCCAGCTCGCGGCTTGGACAACGTTTGGCAGATCCGGGAGGTGCTTTCAAAAGAAGACTAGGACACGTTCCAGAAGAACGATGGGAGCGCTGTGCATTATTCATTCATTCATCTTCTACCGCTTTATCCGATCTTCCCTCGGGTCACGGGGAGTCTGTGTCTATCTCAGGCGTCTATGGGCATTAAGGCAGGATACACCATGGATGGAATATCAACCCATCGCAGGACACACACACACACACACACACACACACACACACACACACACATTCATACACTAGGGACAATTTTCCAAGGTGCCAATCAACCTACCGTGCATGTTTTTGGACCGGGGGAGGAAACCGGAGAACCCGGAGAAAAACCCCCTGAGACACGGGGAGAACATGCACAAACTCCACACACACATGGCCGAGACGGGAATCGAACCCGGATCCTGGCGGTGTGAGGCGAACGTGATAACCACTAAACCACCGTGCCCCACACGCTGTGCATTATAAAGTGTGTAAATAAAGTACGGTTTTGTAAACAGAGACCACCTCCTATAGAAATGCAGGGCAATAGGACACAGGTGGGGATAATCAGACTACGAATGAACAGTGGCGACATCTAGTGGACAAAAGACAATCCAACATGGTGAACTTCCAAATAATTCCTCTTTGCACGACCAATATTGCATATTGCAAACAAAAACTCACAGCAAATACACACAATAAAACGCAAAAAAGCACGCACACACACACAAAGCACAACTACATACACAGTAATGCACAAAAACACGCAATAAGAAACAAACAACACCAAAATACACATACACAAACAAAATGCACACACACTCACAACAAAAACACAAACACACACATTAGAACACACAAACAAGCACATGTAATATTATACACAATAAGACACACCCATGTGTTTAAACACAAAATTGCACACATTACATAGATAAACAACACATATAAATATTATAGACACAAACACATGCAAAAAAAAACACACACACATGCAAAAAAACACACACACACACATAAGTTAAAACACATCCAGATCTCTAAATGCACAACACACATATTAAAACACAAACACACAACATGCAAAAAAAATACAAATATAGAAACAAACACAATTAGACACAGACAAGCATTTAATCACTCGTACACACAAACAAACACACAACACAACCTTCAACACAAAAACACAATGGCTTACAAATGATATAAAGAAAACACAGACACATCAATACACAGCCATATTACAACACTTACACACACACACACACAAAAAGCATTTTTATTTGCTGTGTGTGTGTGTGTGTGTGTGTGTGTGTGTGTGTGTGTGTGTGTGTGTGTGTGTGTGTGTGTGTGTGACAGACTATAAATGAGGGCTTGTTGCGGTTGATCGATGCCATCGATCGCGTGTCATTGTGCGGTTGTGCGTCTGCGTCTCATATTGTGTGATTTCTGCTCCAGACAAGAGATAAGGAGGAGTTGATGGACTCGATGCCTCGCAGCACGATGACAAGAACAACACACACACACACACACACACACACACACACACACTCGGTGAGGTGTGTAAGTGCTGAGGGACATGTACACCACAGGGTTGTGAGATCAGGACAGGGACGTGCACACACACACACACACACACACACACTCAAGCAGCCAAAAATATTTAACACGCATCTCCACGCACCCACACACACACACAACACACACACACACACACACACACATTCTAAATTTGAAATAAAAGCACTAGCATGTCAATCATGAGCCAGATTTTTTTAGGTGCCATCTGTGTCCAGGGAAAAAAGGAAGATAAAGAATGGAGAGAGAGAGAGAGAGAGAGAGAGAGAGAACATGGCCTCTCTTCCATCCTCTCCTCCGTCCGATCCCTCGTTCTTTATTTGTCTCAGGTAATTGTGGTGCGACGGCGACGTTCTGCGCTCTTCTGATCTTCATTACCTCGATGCTAATTTAGCCGCGTGACTTCCACACTTTTCAGATCACGTTTATGTCCTGTCCCGAAATCCGAGAGACCTCACACACACACACACACACACACACACACACACACACACACACACACACACACACACACACACTTATACACTCTCTCTCTGGTGCTGAGACACACAGACCGGTGCTGCCACCTAGCTGCCACCTACAACCAGACCCTGATGCTACACAGTTAGATTTGTTTCGTCAGGACAGAGAGAGAGCGTGTGATGGACGGAAAGACAAATGTTTAAATGTACACGCAGGTGGAGAGGAGGAGGAGAAGGAGGAGAAGGAGGAGGAGAAGGAAATCAGGAGGAAGAGAGAGAGAGAGAGAGAGAGAATGCTTCTGAAGCAGAAAGAGGAAAAAAAGACAAATATCAACTGAGACCATGAAACCATTAAGAAGGCAAAACAAAAAGAAAAATTATAAAAGAAAGGACAGATATACAAGTACACAGAGAGAAAGAGAAAGAGAGGGATATATGTATATATATATATATATATATATATATAGAGAGAGAGAGAGAGAGAGAGAGAGAGAGAGAGAGAGTATTAATAGTGTAGTGTGTTACAGTATTGTTATAGTGTATCAGACGTGTTACAGTAGTGTCCATGGTGTAACAAAGTGACAGGTTATGTAACAGTGTGTCAGTGGTGTTACAGTTTCATTGGTATTACAGTGGCAGTTGTGTTAGAGAGGGTCACCATTGTGTTACAGAGGGTCAGTGGGGTTACAGTGGGTCAGTTGTGTTACAGAGGGTCAGTTGTGTTACCAGAGGGTCAGTTGTGTTACAGTGGGTCAGTGGTGTTACAGTGGTTCAGTTGTGTTACAGTGGATTAGTGGTGTTACAGTGGGACAGTGGTGTTACCAAGGGTCAGTTGTGTTACAGAGGATCAGTGGTGTTACAGTGATTCAGTGGTGTTACAATGGGACAGTGGTGTTACCAAGGGTCAGTTGTGTTACAGAGGATCAGTGGTGTTACAGTGGGTCAGTGGTGTTACAGAGGGTCAGTTGTGTTAGAGAGGGTCAGTTGTGTTACCAGAGGGTAATTGCTATAAAAGAGGGTCAGTGGGGTTACAGTGGTTCAGTGGTGTTACAGTGGGACAGTGGTGTTACCAAGGGTCAGTTTTGTTACAGAGGATCAGTGGTGTTACAGTGGGACAGTGGTGTTACAGAGGGTCAGTTGTGTTACAGTGGGTCAGTGGTGTTACAGTGGGTCAGTGGTGTTACAGTGGGTCAGTGGTGTTACAGTGGGAGTGGGTTACAGTTGTGTTACAGAGGGTCAGTTGGTGTTACAGTGTGTTACAGTGGGTCAGTGGTGTTACAGTGGTGTTACAGTGGTCAGTGTTGTTACAGAGGATCAGTGGTGTTACAGTGGGACAGTGGTGTTACCAAGGGACAGAGGGTCAGTTGTGTTACAGAGGATCAGTGGTGTTACAGTGGGTCAGTGGTGTTACAATGGGACAGTGGTGTTACAGAGGGTCAGTTGTGTTACAGAGGATCAGTTGTGTTACCAGAGGGTCAGTGCTATAAAAGAGGGTCAGTGGGGTTACAGTGGTTCAGTGGTGTTACAGTGGATTAGTGGTGTTACAGTGGGACAGTGGTGTTACCAAGGGTCAGTTTTGTTACAGAGGATCAGTGGTTTTACCAGAGGGTCAGTTTTGTTATAGAGGGTCAGTGATTTTACAGAGGGTTAATTGTGTTACAGTGGTTCAGTTGTGTTACAGAGGGTCAGTGATGTATTACTGAATGCCAGTTGTGTTTCAGAAGGTCAGTTATGTTACAGTGGGTCAGGTGTGTTACAGAGGGTAAGTAGTGTTACAGAGGGTCGGTGGTGTTACAGAGGGTCAGTGTGTTACAGTGGGTCAGTGGTGTTACAGTGGGTCAGTGGTGTTACAGTGGGTCAGTGTGTTACAGAGGGTCAGTTGTGTTACAGTGGGTCAGTGGTGTTACAGTGGGTCAGTGGTGTTACAGAGGGTCAGTGGTGTTACAGAGGGTCAGGTGTGTTACAGAGGGTCAGTGGTGTTACAGAGGGTCAGGTGTGTTACAGAGGGTCAGTGGTGTTACAGAGGGTCAGGGGTGGTGTGTTACAGAGGGTCAGTGGTGTTACAGAGGGCCAGGTGTGTTACAGAGGGTCAGTGGTGTGTTACAGAGGGTCAGTGGTGTTACAGAGGGTCAGGTGTGTTACAGAGGGTCAGGGTGTGTGTGTTACAGAGGGTCAGTGTTGTTCACAGTTACAGAGGGTCAGGTGTGTTACAGATGGTCAGTGGTGTTACAGAGGGCAGGGGTCAGGTGTGTTACAGAGGGTCAGTGGTTACAGAGGGTTACAGAGGGTCAGTGGTGTTACAGAGGGTGCCAGTGGTGTTACAGAGGGCCAGGTGTGTTACAGAGGGTCAGGTGTGTTACAGAGGGTCAGGTGTGTTACAGAGGGTCAGTGGTGTTACAGAGGGTCAGTGTGTGTTACAGAGGGTCAGGTGTGTTACAGAGGGTCAGTGTGTGTTACAGAGGGTCAGGTGTGTTACAGAGGGTCAGGTGTTACAGTGTGTTACAGAGGGTTACAGAGGGTCAGTGGTGTTACAGAGGGTCAGGTGTGTTACAGATGGTCAGTGGTGTTACAGAGGGCCAGTGGTGTTACAGAGGGCCAGGGGCCAGGTGTGTTACAGAGGGTCAGGGTGTGTTACAGAGGGTCAGTTGTGTTACAGAGGGTGGTGTCAGTCAGTGTGTTACAGAGGGTCAGGGTCAGTGTGTTACAGAGGGTGGTGTTACAGTGGTCAGTGTGTTAAAGTGGGTCAGTTGTGTTACAGAGGGTCAGTTGTGTTACAGTCAGGGTCAGTGGTGTTACAGAGGGTCAGGTGTGTTACAGAGGGTGGTGTTACAGTGGTGTTACAGAGGGTCAGGGGTGTGTTACAGAGGGTCGGTGGTGTTACAGAGGGCCAGGTGTGTTACAGAGGGTCAGTGGTGTTACAGAGGGTCAGTGGTGTTACAGAGGGTCAGGTGGTGTTACAGAGGGTCAGGTGTGTTACAGAGGGTCAGGTGTGTTACAGAGGGTCAGTGGTGTTACAGAGGGTCGGGTGTGTTACAGAGGGTCGGTGGTGTTACAGAGGGCCAGGTGTGTTACAGAGGGTGTTACAGAGGGTCAGGTGTTACAGAGGGTTACAGAGGGTCAGTGGTGTTACAGAGGGCCAGGTGGTGTTACAGAGGGCCAGGTCAGGTGTTACAGAGGGTTACAGAGGGTCAGTTGTGTTACAGAGGGTCAGGTGTATTACAGAGGGTCAGTGGTGTTACAGAGGGCCAGTCAGTGTGTGTTACAGTGGTGTGTTACAGAGGGTCAGTGGTGTTACAGAGGGTCAGTGGTGTTACAGTGGGCCAGTGTGTTACAGAGGGTCAGTTGTGTTACAGAGGGTGGTGTGTTACAGAGGGTCAGTGGTTTTACAGAGGGTGGTGTTACAGAGGGCCAGGTGTGTTACAGAGGGTCAGTGGTGTTACAGAGGGTCAGTGGTGTTACAGAGGGTCAGTGGTGTTGGTGTTACAGAGGGCCAGGTGTGTTACAGAGGGTCATGGTGTTACAGAGGGTAAAATATAAAAAATAAAAATATTTTTAAAATATTGTACAATATAAAATAAGTACAATATTTGTACAATACACAGATTTACTGCCTTTTTAATACCTTTGTGTGTGTGTGTGTGTGTGTGTGTGTGTGTGTGTGTGTGTGTGTGTGTGTGTGTGTGTGTGTGTGTGTGTGTGTGTGTGTGTGTGTGTGTGTGCGTGTGTGAGACAGAGATTCTTCTACCTACCTATATTTTTTTCAGTACAGCTGAATGAAGAGGGACTTTGCCCTTATAACACAGCATGCCATTGAAAAGCCTCTCTATCTCCCCGGCCCATGACGGAGTGCACTCAACCTTTCATCATCCCACTTTCATCTGCCCACATGACCAAGAGACGCAGCGGACCACGGACAAGACGGGCAAGCGTGTCGGCCTCGGAAGCCATCGCTACACAGCCTCATCAGGAAAAAAAAGCACCACAGAAATCATGCTGCACTGATTTCTCCTGACAAAACTAAACACCACATTAAAAAAGTGTGTGTGTGTGTGTGTGTGTGTGTGTGTGTGTGTGTGTGTGTGTGTGTGTGTGTGTGTGTGTGTGTGTGTGTGTGTGTGTGTGTGTAATTCTGGCCCACTTCCCATAGCCTTAATTTGATTAGAATTTTTTAATATGCAAATATGAAAGCATGAATGATAATAACACAAAGCTGAAGATCGAAAGAAAAGGCCACTTGGCCTTAAAATAATTAAAGTAGGATGAAAGAAAAGTAAATGTTGTGCGGCGAAAAAAATCTAAATAAACAACGCCAGAGTGAGACTGAGGACAGCAGTGAGGACAGACAGACAGACAGACAGACAGGCATCACATGAACAATACAGGAAAGGTCAGGAATGAGATTTTAAGGTGTGTTACAGAGGGTCAGGTGTGTTACAGAGGGTCAGGTGTGTTACAGAGGGTCAGTGGTGTTACAGAGGGTGGTGTTAAAGTGGGTCAGTTGTGTTACAGAGGGTCAGTTGTGTTACAGTGGGTCAGTGGTGTTACAGTGGGTCAGTGTTGTGTTAGTGGTGTGGGTACAGTGGTGTTACAGAGGGTCAGGTGTGTTACAGAGGGTCAGGTGTGTTACAGAGGGTCAGTTGTGTTACAGTGGGTCAGTGGTGTTACAGAGGGTCAGTGGTGTTACAGTGGGTCAGTGGTGTTACAGTGGGTCAGTGGTGTTACAGAGGGTCAGTGGTGTTACAGTGGGTCAGTGGTGTTACAGTGGGTCAGTGGGTCAGTTGTGTTACAGAGGGTCAGTTGTGTTACAGTGGGTCAGTGGTGTTACAGAGGGTGGTCAGTGGTGTTACAGTGGGTCAGTGTTGTTACAGAGGGTTCAGTGGTGTTACAGTGGGTCAGT
>JACRUU010000017.1:2102558-2115058 GCA_030449085.1 Kryptopterus vitreolus
ATTCAAATGAATGATTCCTCCGTATGATTCAGATGAATGATTCCTGTGTATGATTCAGATGAATGATTCCTGTGTATGATTCAGATGAATGATTCCTGTGTATGATTCAGACGAATGAATGATTCCTGTGTATGATTCAGACGAATGTTTGTTTGATTCAGCTGATTCCTTTATATGATTCAAATGAATGATTCCTCAGATGAATGATTCCTGTGTATGATTCAGACGAATGATTCCTGTGTATGACTTCAGATGAATGATTCCTGTGTATGATTCAGATGAATGATTCCTGTGTATGATTCAGATGAATGATTCCTCTGTTTGATTCAGCTGATTCCTTTATATGATTCAAATGAATGATTCCTCCGTATGATTCAGATGAATGATTCCTCTGTATGATTCAGATGAATGATTCCTCTGTATGATTCAGATGAATGATTCCTCTGTATGATTCAGATGAATGATTCCTGTGTATGATTCAGATGAATGATTCCTGTATATGATTCAGATGAATGATTCCTGTGTATGATTCAGATAAATGATTCCTCTGTATGATTCAGATGAATGATTCCTCTGTATGATTCAGATGAATGATTCCTGTGTATGATTCAGATGAATGATTCCTGTGTATGATTCAGATGAAATGATTCCTCTGTATGATTCAGATGAATGATTCCTGTGTATGATTCAGACGAATGATTCCTGTATATGATTCAGATGAATGATTCCTGTGTATGATTCAGATAAATGATTCCTCTGTATGATTCAGATGAATGATTCCTTTGAATGATTCAGATGAATGATTCTTTTGAATGATTTAAACGAATGATGTTATTATGTTTCATATCTACTTCCTGTTTGATGGGTTGAAGGTCCCGTGGCCACGTTGAACCAAGTATGGATGAACATTTTACACTCGTCTCTTTACTCCAGCGTCGTAATCGCCCGGTTCATCTCTTCCATATTTCACTGCTTCCTTTACGGCTCTTTTCATCCTCGTTATGTGTTATTGCTGTCGTTACACTTTTATTATCAGACATTACAGACTACGCTCCATTATGATCAGAGTGATTAGTGGTCACTGAGCAGATTGGTGAGAAAAGGAAAAAAAAACAATTACAGAAATGTTCCAGCTGTCTCTCGGATCTGCACCGTCTATTTTTACACCAGACCAGATATATATATATATATATATATATATATATATATATATATATATATATTAATATAATTCATTCATTCATTCATCTTCTACCGCTTTATTATCCGATCTTCCATCGGGTCACGGGGAGTCTGTGCCTATCTCAGGCATCTATGGGCATTTAAGGCAGGATACACCCTGGATGGAATGCCAACCCATCACAGGACACACACACACACACACACACACACACACATTCATACACTAGGGACAATTTTTGCAAGGTGCCAATCAACCTACCGTGCATGTTTTTGGACCGGGGGAGGAAACCGGAGAACCCGGAGAAAAACCCCCTGAGGCACGGGGAGAACATGCAAACTCCACACACACATGGCCGAGACGGGAATCGAACCCGGACCCTGGCGGTGTGAGGCGAACGTGCTAACCACTAAGCCACCGTGCCCCCTTATATATATATATATATATATATATATATATATATATATATATATATATATATATATATATATATATATATATATATACACATCTATGAGTGTACGCCGATCGGCGTCCATAGTCCCTTGGAGTGATTCTTAAGTCATTTGATTGATTCTAATTGTCACACACAGAAGAAGTCATTAATGATAAATGATAATTCTATTTGAAGATCCTTTGCAGATTCATCTGAAGACCTCTGCGCATAAATTCTTTGAGTGATTCTATTTTTTGCGTGATCAGATGATTCTATTCAGATGTGTATGATTCTGGTGTGTTCTTGATTCTTCTGGTTGTTTAGTGTGATTCTGGGAGATTATCTGTGTGATTCATCTCATATTCCTCTGCATATATATATTTCTTTGCTTGGTTCCATAACCAAGTATATTCCTTAGAATTTATCAATACAATTCCTCAGTATATCCATAGAGTGATACTTTAATCCTTTGAATTCCTTTGAACAATTCATATTAGGAATCCTTAAAATGACATGAGTTTCTTAAGAGTCACTCATTAATGTAAATGATCTATTTGAAGATCAGATGAAGACATAAATTCCTATTTATCCTATTCCTGGTGTGTTCTTGGGTTGTTTAGTGTCTGGGAGATTATATATATATCATGTGATGGCCACAGAGAGCATGAGGTTGTTTATGGGTGAGGGGAGCAGGACGACATGTGCACTAGAATGTGAAGTTTGGCTGCACAAATAATCCGAGACACCATTAGCATTTTCAGAAGTTCTTGGAAACGCTTGTTAAAAAATTCTGTTCGCACACTGAGCCATTAAATTAGCTCTGGCACTGGAGGGCCGGGGGATTCTCTCTCTCTCTCTCTCTCTCTCTCTCTCTCTCTCTCTCTATTTTAACATGGACACTGATATTCAAATCAGGAACATGCTTCATTAAAAAAGTTGGAGAAGAAGAAGAAAAAGGGCTTGAGTAAGCACCTCAGACACCAAGTCCAGACATCCAAAACGAGTGTAACTCTGGGAAAAAAAAGTCTTATAATAACTTTATTAATGTAACGCCAAAGAAGACTGTGTTAAAACTTGGAGAAGTTTGCATCACTGATTATCAGAACGTCTCCATCACAGCTCCATCACATCTCCATCACATCTCTATCACATCTCCATCACATCTCCATCACATCCATCACACCTCCACCATCACCTCCATCACATATCCATGACATCTCCATCACATCTCCATCACAGCTCCATCACATCTCCATCACATCTCCATCACAGCTCCATCACATCTCCATCACATTTCTATCACATCTCCATGACATCTCCATCACATCTCCATGACATCTCCATCACATCTCCATCACATTTCTATCACATATCCATGACATCTCCATCACATCTCCATCACATCTCCATCACATCTCCATCACATCTCCATCACAGCTCCATCACATCTCCATCACATCTCCATCACATCTCCATCACAGCTCCATCACATCCATCCATCTCATCACATCTCCATCACAGACATCTCCATCACATCTCCATCACATCATCTCATCACATATCCATCTCCATCACAGACATCTCCATCACATCTCCATCACATTTCTATCACATATCCATGACATCTCCATCACATCTCCATCACATTTCTATCACATCTCATCCATGACATCTCCATCACATCTCCATCACATTTCTATCACATATCCATGACATCTCCATGACACCTCCATCACATCTTCATCACATCTCCATCACAGCTCCATCACATCTCCATCACATCTCTATCACATCTCCATGACACCTCCATCACATCTTCATGACATCTCCATCACATGTCCATGACATCTCAATCACAGCTCCATGACATCTCCATGATATCTCCATCACAGCTCCATCACATCTCTTTCACATCTCCATCACAGGTCCATCACATTTCAATCACATCTCCATCACATCTAGATTGCATCTTGACCACAGATCATCACACCTCCATCACATCTCCATCACAGCTCCATCACACCTCCATGTCATCTCCATCGCATCTCCAATCAAATCTCCATCACAGCTCCATCACATCCTTCATCCAACACGACCTCCAACATCATCTTCAGATCTCTTTCCCATATTCATCTGAAAGTGAGTCATTTGAGTGATTCATCTTTGCGATTCCTCCGAGTGAATGATTCCTCAGCATGTTTTCTCAGTGTGATTCCTCACAACAATTCCTCAGAGCAAATCCTTAAAGTGATTCCTCTGAACAATTCTTATCAGTGAGTCCTTAAAGTGATTCCTCTGAACAATTCTTATCATTGAGTCCTTAAAGTGATTCCTCTGATCAATTCTTATTAAAGTGAGTCCTTAAAGTGATTCCTCTGAACAATTCTTATCAGTGAGTCCTTAAAGTGATTCCTCTGAACAATTCTTATCAGTGAGTCCTTAAAGTGATTCCTCTGAACAATTCTTATCATTGATTCTTGTCCTTAAAGTGATTCCTCTGAACAATTCTTATCAGTGAGTCCTTAAAGTGATTCCTCTGAACAATTCTTATCATTGTTCTTATCAGTGAGTCCTTAAAGTGATTCCTCTGAACAGTTCTTATCAGTGAGTCCTTAAAGTGATTCCTCTGAACAGTTCTTATCAGTGAGTCCTTAAAGTGATTCCTCTGAACAATTCTTATCAGTGAGTCCTTAAAGTGATTCCTCTGAACAATTCTTATCAGTGAGTCCTTAAAGTGATTCCTCTGAACAATTCTTATCAGTGAGTCCTTAAAGTGATTCCTCTGAACAATTCTTATCAGTGAGTCCTTAAAGTGATTCCTCTGAACAATTCTTATCATTGAGTCCTTAAAGTGATTCCTCTGAACAATTCTTATCAGTTGAGTCCTTAAAGTGATTCCTCTGAACAATTCTTATCATTGAGTCCTTAAAGTGATTCCTCTGAACAATTCTTATCATTGTTCTTATCAGTGAGTCCTTAAAGTGATTCCTCTGAACAATTCTTATCAGTGAGTCCTTAAAGTGATTCCTCTGAACAATTCTTATCATTGAGTCCTTAAAGTGATTCCTCTGAACAATTCTTATCAGTGAGTCCTTAAAGTGATTCCTCTGAACAATTCTTATCATTGAGTCCTTAAAGTGATTCCTCTGAACAATTCTTATCATTGAGTCCTTAAAGTGATTCCTCTGAACAATTCTTATCATTGAGTCCTTAAAGTGATTCCTCTGAACAATTCTTATCAGTGAGTCCTTAAAGTGATTCCTCTGAACAATTCTTATCAGTTCTTATCAGAGTCCTTAAAGTGATTCCTCTGAACAATTCTTATCAGTGAGTCCTTAAAGTGATTCCTCTGAACAATTCTTATCAGTTGAGTCCTTAAAGTGATTCCTCTGAACAATTCTTATCAGTTGAGTCCTTAAAGTGATTCCTCTGAACAATTCTTATCAGTTGAGTCCTTAAAGTGATTCCTCTGAACAATTCTTATCAGTGAGTCCTTAAAGTGATTCCTTTGAACAGTTCTTATCAGTGAGTCCTTAAAGTGATTCCTCTGAACAATTCTTATCATTGAGTCCTTAAAGTGATTCCTCTGAACAATTCTTATCAGTGAGTCCTTAAAGTGATTCCTCTGAACAATTCTTATCAGTGAGTCCTTAAAGTGATTCCTCTGAACAATTCTTATCAGTGAGTCCTTAAAGTGATTCCTTTGAACAGTTCTTATCAGTGAGTCCTTAAAGTGATTCCTCTGAACAATTCTTATCAGTTGAGTCCTTAAAGTGATTCCTCTGAACAATTCTTATCATTGAGTCCTTAAAGTGATTCCTCTGAACAATTCTTATCAGTTGAGTCCTTAAAGTGATTCCTCTGAACAATTCTTATCATTGAGTCCTTAAAGTGATTCCTCTGAACAATTCTTATCATTGAGTCCTTAAAGTGATTCCTCTGAACAATTCTTATCATTGAGTCCTTAAAGTGATTCCTCTGAACAATTCTTATCATTGAGTCCTTAAAGTGATTCCTCTGAACAATTCTTATCAGTGAGTCCTTAAAGTGATTCCTTTGAACAGTTCTTATCAGTGAGTCCTTAAAGTGATTCCTCTTGAACAGTTCTTATCAGTGAGTCCTTAAAGTGATTCCTCTGAACAATTCTTATCAGTGAGTCCTTAAAGTGATTCCTCTGAACAATTCTTATCAGTGAGTCCTTAAAGTGATTCCTCTTGAACAGTTCTTATCAGTGAGTCCTTAAAGTGATTCCTCTGAACAATTCTTATCAGTTGAGTCCTTAAAGTGATTCCTCTGAACAATTCTTATCAGTTGAGTCCTTAAAGTGATTCCTCTGAACAATTCTTATCAGTGAGTCCTTAAAGTGATTCCTCTGAACAATTCTTATCATTGAGTCCTTAAAGTGATTCCTCTGAACAATTCTTATCATTGAGTCCTTAAAGTGATTCCTCTGAACAATTCTTATCAGTGAGTCCTTAAAGTGATTCCTCTGAACAATTCTTATCAGTGAGTCCTTAAAGTGATTCCTCTGAACAATTCTTATCAGTGAGTCCTTAAAGTGATTCCTCTGAACAATTCTTATCATTGAGTCCTTAAAGTGATTCCTCTGAACAATTCTTATCATTGAGTCCTTAAAGTGATTCCTCTGAACAATTCTTATCAGTTGAGTCCTTAAAGTGATTCCTCTGAACAATTCTTATCATTGAGTCCTTAAAGTGATTCCTCTGAACAATTCTTATCATTGAGTCCTTAAAGTGATTCCTCTGAACAATTCTTATCATTGAGTCCTTAAAGTGATTCCTCTGAACAATTCTTATCAGTGAGTCCTTAAAGTGATTCCTCTGAACAATTCTTATCAGTGAGTCCTTAAAGTGATTCCTCTGAACAATTCTTATCAGTGAGTCCTTAAAGTGATTCCTCAACAATTCTTATCAGTCACAAGTGGCACTCATTAATGATATATGATCGATTTATCACACGATTTTGATTTGATTTGATTCTGAACTGATTCAAATTATGATTCTTACTAAATAGAAGACGTAAATGGAGATGTAATGAAGGTGTGACAGAGAAGGAGGCATCATCATCATCATCATCATCATCATCATCATCATCATCATCATCATCATCATCATCTCCTCCATCACATCTCTGACCCGAGCTTCTGAACAATCTGGGACATGTGAAGAAAGACTTTCCCCTGTGCTGTAGTGTATACGTGATAAACAAAGACCTCCATCACACCTCTATTACATCGCTCCAAACCCTCCACCTCCACCTCCACCTCCAGCACAGGTCTGACACTCTGCTCATCCCGCGGTGCTTTTGCGGTGGTGTTGAACGGCGTGTAATGAGATGGGAGATTTGTGTGAGATGTTCAGGTCAGTAGTGCACCATAAAGCCTGATAGATCTTTAATGAAGTGGAAGGATGCGACTCGTGGGAGCTGCAGAACCGAAACACCGAGCGCTTGTCGTCTTTCACTCGTCTGAGAGCAACAGCAAAGCCATTTAATCATCACACGACTCCGGATATCATCACACGACTCCCAGTATCATCACACGACTCCCAGTATCATCACACCACTCCCAATATCATCACACGACTCCCAATATCATCACACGACTCCCAGTATCATCACACCACTCCCAATATCATCACACGACTCCCAGTATCATCACACCACTCCCAGTATCATCACACCAGTCCCACCACTCCCAGTATCATCACACCACTCCCAGTATCATCACACCACTCCCAGTCCCAATATCATCACACGTATCATCACACCACTCCCAGTATCATCACACCACTCCCAATATCAACACACCAGTCCCAATATCATCACACGTCCCATCATCACACCACTCCCAGTATCATCACACCACTCCCAATATCATCACACCACTCCCAGTATCATCACACCACTCCCAATATCATCACACCAGTCCCAATATCATCACACCACTCCCAGTATCATCACACCACTCCCAACAGTCCCAGTATCATCACACCACTCCCAATATCATCACACGACTCCCACTCCCACACACCACTATATCATCACACCACTCCCAGTCCCATCCCATCATCACACGACACTCCCAGTCCACATATCATCACACGACAGTCCCAGTATCATCACACCACTCCCAATATCATCACACGTATCATCACACCACTCCCAGTCCCAGTACTATCATCACACCACTCCCAATATCATCACACGTCACCATCCCAATATCATCACACCGACTCCCAGTATCATCACCACTCCCAGTATCATCACACGACTCCCAGTATCATCACACACCAATCCCATATCATCACACCAATATCATCCCAATATCATCACACCACTCCCAATCATCATCATCACACCACTCCCAAAATCATCACACCAGTCCCAGTATCATCACACCACTCCCAGTATCACACACTCCCATATCACACCACTCACACCACCATCTACAATCCCATCATCACACCAGTCCCATTCATTCATCATCACACCACTCCCAATATCATCATCAACACCACATCACAGTCCCAGTCATCCACCACTCCCATATCATCACACCAATCATCACACCATCCCATCATCCACGACATCCAATAATCATTCATTCACACCCTTCTCAATACTCCACCTCACACCAATCCCCCTTACAAAATATGATCTTCTAGCGCTTTTTCCCTCGGGTCACGGGGAGTCTGTGCCTATCTCAGGCGTCTATGGGCATTAAGGCAGGATACACCCTGGATGGAATGCCAACCCATCACACACACACACACACACACACACACACACACACACACACACACACATTCATACACTACACTAGGACAATTTTCCAAGGTGCCAATCAACCTACCGTGCATGTTTTTGGACCGGGGGAGGAAACCTGGAGAACCCGGAGAAAAACCCCCCTGAGACACGGGGAGAACATGCAAACTCACACACACACACACATGGCCGAGACGGGAATCGAACCCGGATCCCTGGCGGTGTGAGGCGAACGTGATAACCACTAAACCACCGTGCACTCTTCTACAATATTCACTATTATTATTATTATTATTATTATTATTATTATTATTATATTATTATTATTATTATTATTATTATTATTATATGGCAAAAAGTATCACAAATATTACTTTCAACATCCACCTGACTGTAATCCTCATCACCGTCACAACAAATTACAAACCAGTCATTAACCAGTAAATAACCAATAATCAACTCTTTTACAATTATTTTGTGTTTATATTTAGATCCATTAAACCCGTCTAGTAAATAATAATAAGATGAAGCGTGTGTTAATGCTCCATATACGTGTTCGGTGTTAAGTGTTGTTGTTTGTTAATGATGTCACAATAAAAGTTTCGAAAACTTTTCTGTCAACAAATGAATTTCCTGTAAAAACAAACAATACTGACAATAACGATTCTTTCTGATTCTGATTCTATTTTTTTGTTATTTGATTCCGAATCAGATTTGATTCAGATTTGATCCTGATTCTGATCCGATTTCCCATCTGACTCCTGACTTCATGATTCTTATTCTGATTTGATCCTGATTCTGATTTGATTCTGATTCTAAATCTGATTCTGATTTGATTCTGATTCTAATTCCGATCTGATTCTAAATCTGATTTGATTCTGATTCTATTTCTGATCTGATTCTAATTCCGAATCCTACTTTGATTTGATTCCGATTCTAATTCCGATTTTGGTCTGCCTCTAATCCAAATTATGATTTTTGATATGATTCTGATCTGATTCTGATTCTGAATTCAATCTGATTCTGATGTTAATTCTGATTCTTTTTGGATCTGATTCAAATTCTGATTCCGATTGCTATTCTGACTTTTATATGATTCTGATTTGATTCAGATTCGAATCTGATTTTGAGTCTTTTTAATCAGAACATCAGTAGAATCAGTAGAAGACAAATCTCTCTCTCTCTCTCTCTCTCTCTTTCTCCGTCTCTCTCCCCTCACTGTCTCTCTCTCTCTCTTCTCTCTTTCTTCTCTCTCTCTCTCTATCCTTCTCTCCCCCACTCTGTCTCTCTCTCCTTCTCTCTGTCTTCTTCTCGCTCTCTCTCTCTATCCTTCTCTCCCCCCTCTCTGTCTCTCTCACTCCTCTTTTTCCCCTTCTCCTTCTCTCTCTCTCTCTCTCTCTCTCTCTCTCTCTCTCTCTCTCTCTCTCTCTCTCTCTCCTCTCTCTCTCTCTCTCTCTCTCCTCCTTCTCTCTCTCTTTCTCTCTCTTTCTTCTTCTCTCTCTCCCTTCCTCTCTCTCTCCTTTTTCTCTCCTTCTCTCTCTCTCTCTCTATCCTCTCTCTCCATCTCTCTCTCTCTCTCTCTCCTCCTCTTATCTCTCTCTCCCCCCTCTCTGTCTCTCTCTCTCTCTCTCTCTCTCTTCTTCTCTCTCTCTCTCTCTCTCTCCTTCTCTCTTTCTTCTCTCTCTCTCTCTATCTCTCTCTCCCCCCTCTCTGTCTCTCTCTCTCTCCTTCTCTCTTTCTCTTCTCTCTCTCTCTCCGCTCTCTCTCTCTCTATCCTTCTCTCTTTCTTCTCTCTCTCTCTCTCTCTCTGTCTCTCTCTCCTCTCTTTCTTCTTCTCGCTCTCTCTCTCTCTCATCCTTCTCTCTTCTTGGCTCTCTCTCTCTCCTCTCTCTCTCTCTCTTCTCTTCTTTCTCTCTCTCTGTCTCTCTCTCCTCTCTTTCTTCTCTCTCGCTCTCTCTCTCTCTATCCTTCTCTCTTTCTCTCTTCTCTCTCTCTCTCCTCTCTCTCTCTCCTCTCTCTCCTCTCTCTCCTTCTCTCTCCTTTCTCCTTCTCTCTCTCTCTCTCTCTCTTCTCTCTCTCCCTTCCTCTGTCTCCCCTCTCTCTCTCTCTCTCTCTCTCATTCTCTTGTTTCTTTCTCGCTCATCATCTTCTTCTCTGCCAAATGTAGCACAGAGTGCCTCGCTGTGTTTTCCTCCCACACACACACACACACACACACACACACACACACACACACACACACACACACACACACAGTAAAGCGATTGATCTGCAGCAGGAGGTGTGATTAACTCAGTCACGTCCAGCAGCAGGAGATCCGACGCAACACACACTATAAAGTAGATGTTTCACATCATTGTCCTCCTCATGCCTGAATCTCCAAAACCTGCTCCAGCACCACCTTCAGCTCTGTGCACATCCACAGTGGCAAGGGGTGCCAATATTTATGGCTGAACCAAACTGTTCCGAGGTCTTATAGTTCATCAAAAGATGCATGTAAGATCCATCTATCCATCCATCTATCCATCCATCCATCTACATCCATCCATCCATCCATCCATATCCATCCATCCATCCATCCATCCATCCATCTCATCCATCCATCCATCTATCTCCATCTATCTATCTATCTCCATCTATCTATATCTATCTATCTATCTATCTATCTATCTATCTATCTATCTATCTATCTATCCATCCATCTATCTGCCTCTTCCTTTATCTGTCTATCTGTCTATGTTCTATCTATCTCTCTATCTATCTATCTGTATCTGTCTGTCTCTCTATCTGTCCATCCATCCATCCACCCATCTATCTATCTATCTATCTATCTATCTATCCATCCATGCATCCATCTATCTGCCTCTTCCTTTATCTGTCTCTCTATCTGTCCATCATCCATCCATCCATCTATCTATCTATCTATCTATCTATCTATCTATCTATCTATCTATCCATGCATCCATCTATCTGCCTCTTCCTTTATCTGTCTGTCTGTCTCTCTATCTGTCCATCCATCCATCCACCCATCCCATCTATCCATCTATCTATCTGTCTATCTATCTATCTATCTATCTATCTATCTATCTATCTATCTATCTATCTATCCATGCATCCATCTATCTGCCTCTTCCTTTATCTGTCTGTCTGTCTATCTGTCCACCCATCTATCTATCTATCTATCTATCTATCTATCTATCTATCTATATCTATCTATCTATCTATCTATCTATCTATCTACTAGCTATCTATCTATCTATCTATCTTTATCTGTCTGTCTGTATCTCTATCTGTCCCATCCATCCATCCACCCACCTATCTATCTATCTATCTATCTATCTATCTATCTATCTATCTATCTATCTATCTATCTATCTATCTATCTATCTATCTATCGATCTATCTATCTATCTATCTATCTATCTATCTATCTATCCATCTATCTATCCATCGGTACATGTTCCAGAGTGATGCAGATGTTCCACAGTTCAGGGTTCGAGCAAAAGGTGACCAAAAACATGTGGAAGATTTAACACTATTGTAAAAGTTGAATCCAGATGCTGCAGATGTTTTTCCGCGTGTGAACATTCAGAGATACAGATGTTCCTGACCTGCAGCCGTGTAACGTTCCTGTGTGCATTCATATCACATCTAATACAATCAATAACATAATCAAATAAATATCTTTATCTGTTTACTAAACAAAGCCTTGTTTTGGCAGGAAGACCACACTGGAGGCCCTCGGGGGCCCTCGGGGGCCCTCGGGGACGCGGCGAACACAGGCGTCCTCATTCACTCTGAAAGCGAGTGATAAAGGGCGAGTGAGGAGGACGATCCCTCGCTCACCGAGAACGTGTCTGCGTGTGAGTATTGTGTGGAAGGAAATCCCGAGGCTCCACCCCTCACTGCACTCCTTTAATTAAACTCAACCACTCCTTCTACTCTTTTATTTTCTCTTCTTTTGCCGTTAATCGTTTCTCCGCCGCGGCAGGACGCCGGGGAAATCACACGCCACCAGGATCAATTCACTGCCTGAGAACCACGAAGACGAGGAGAGAGAGAGAGAGAGAGAGAGAGAGAGAGAGAGAGAGAGCAAAA
>JACRUU010000017.1:2122558-2130058 GCA_030449085.1 Kryptopterus vitreolus
CTCACACTTCCTAAATTTCCCCCAATGGACGCCCCCTAGCTGCTCATTCACACAACAGGTACGATCTCCTCACTATATTAAGCGTATATTACCGTATGGAACCTTACGCAAGCGCATCGCATTCCCAAATCCGTATTACTGCAATAAAGCGCATTTTTACTGAACGCAATAAAGCGCTTCCGTATAACCTAAACACCGTATCACCAGTTTATATGGAAAAGCAACCGGAACACAATTCTTAAAGGAGCCACGTCCCATATTTTACACTTCAAACCAACACTAAACAAAATAACATTGTCATTAACAAGAAATTACTATTAAAAATTTCCAGAGTGAAATAAATAATAAATAATCAATAATTATTTTAAAGATTTGGAGATAAATGTATATAATTATAACATCTGTCACAGTATTACAAACATGAAAAGTGTTCATTTATGTTGCGATTAATTACAATGAACTATTTTAATCAATTTACAGCCTGAATTAATACATTATACATGTATTCAAATTTATACATACGTAATTTGCTGCTTCTTTTACTGTTTAATCTTTATTTATTTTTTATATTTTATTTTTATTTATTTTATTTATATATTATTATATATATATATATATATATATATATATATATATATATATATATATATATATATATATAATATATGGGCGCACGGTGGCTTTAGTGGTTAGCACGTTCGCCTCACACCGCCAGGGTCCGGGTTCGATTCCCGTCTCGGCCATGTGTGTGTGGAGTTTGTGCATGTTCTCCCCGTGTCTCAGGGGGTTTTTCTCCGGGTTCTCCGGTTTCCTCCCCCGGTCCAAAAACATGCACGGTAGGTTGATTGGCACCTTGGAAAATTGTCCCTAGTGTGTGAATGTGGTGTGTGTGGTGTGTGTGTGTGTGTGTGTGTGTGATGGGTTGGCATTCCATCCAGGGTGTATCCTGCCTTAATGCCCATAGACGCCTGAGATAGGCACAGACTCCCCGTGACCCGAGGGAAGATCGGATAAAGCGCTAGAAGATGAATGAATGAATGAATGAATATATATATATAGTGTATTGTGGCCTATTGTGATGGACATGGAGACGATCCCAACCAAGAATATGAAGAACACTGGACTTTATGGTCCATCTTCTCATTAGATCTCCATCTGGCTGCAGCTCGAATCCCGAAAGGACCCGGCGAGACGACAGAAGAACGACAGAAGAACGAGGAGAACGCGGTGAAAGACGGATACGCTTGAGGAGAGATGAATGACAGACGAGAGGAAACGGCGTCGCGAGGAAGAAAGTTATTAGCTTCTCGACGAGGCTGCTCACTTCCTCTCCGAGGTGTATTAATAGCCCAGACTGAGCCGAACGGAAACGAGCGACGACTCCCACGCTCTCTCTCTCTCTCTCTCTCTCTCTCTCTCTCTCTCTCTCCATCTCTCTTCCACCCACATTCACACAAATCCACCAGGCAGAAGATGATGATGGAGAATTGGTCTGTGATGAGATGTTTCTGCTGAAGAATTACATAAAGTCCTGCAATGAAGCTTTTAATGAGAAAATCCAGAACATGTGTTCAAAACGTCTGATGAACCGAACCAGGATATGAGAAGTGTGTGTGTGTGTGTGTGTGTGTGTGTGTGTGTGTGTGTGTTGCTTCCTTCTACTTCCATTTGGTTCCTTCAATGTGCTTCCGCTCTTATATGTGCTTCCTTCCATTCGATTGCTTTCCTTCTAGGTGGTTGTTTCAAAGTGACTGCTTCAATTGTGGTTTCTTCCTTCCATGTGGATGTTCCTGTCTGGTTTCCTCCTTCCATGTGGATGTTCCTGTGTGGTTCTTCCTTCTGAGTGGTTTCTTCTAACCATGTGGTTGCTCCCATGTGGTTTCTTCCTTCCATGTAGTACCTTTTGAGTGGTTTCTTCCTTCCATGTGGTTGTTCCTGTGTGGTTTCTTCTTCCCATGTGGTTTCTTCCTTGCGTGTGTGGGATGGTGGTTCCTGTCTGGTTTCCTTTTTCCAGGTTGCTCCAGTCTGGTTTTTCCTTCCCATGTAGGACCTTCTGAGTGGTTTCTTCCTTCCATGTGGTTGTTCCTGTGTGGTTCTTCCTTCCGAATGGTTTCTTCCTTCTTGGTTGCTCCCATGAGGTTTCTCCCTTGGATGTGGTGGTTCCTGCCTGGTTTCCTCCTTCCATGTGGTTGCTCTTGTGTGGTTTCTTCTTCCCATGTGGTTTCTCCCATGTGGTTTCTCCCATGTGGTTTCCTTGCTTCCCATGTGGTTTCTTCCTTGCCTATGGTGGCTCCTGTCTGGTTTCCTTTTTCCAGGTTGCTTCCTTCTACTTCCATGCTTCTTCCATTCGGTTGCTTCCTTCTAGGTGGTTGTTTCAAAGTGACTGCTTCAACTGTGGTTTCTTCCTTCCATGTGGAGGTTCCTGTCTGGTTTCTTCTACCCATGTAGTTCCTTCTGAGTGGTTTCTTCCTTCCATGTAGTACCTTTTGAGTGGTTTCCTCCTTCCATGTGGATGTTCCTGTGTGGTTCTTCCTTCCATGTGGTTTCTTCCTTGCCTATGGTGGTTCCTGTCTGGTTTCCTTTTTCCAGTGCTCCAGTTGGTTTTTCCTTCCATGTAGGACCTTCTGAGTGGTTTCTTCCTTCCATCTGGTTGCTCCTGTGTGGTTCTTCCTTCCGAGTGGTTTCTTCCTTCGAGGTTGCTCCCATGTTTCTCCCTTGGTTTGGTTCTGGGTTTCCCATGTGGTTTCTTCCTTGCATATCTTCTTCCTGTCTGGTTTCCTTTTGTGTGGTGGTTCCTGTCTGGTTTCCTTTTTCCAGGTTGCTCCCATGTGGTTTCTTCCATCCATGTAGTATCTTCTAAGTGGTTTCTTCCTTCCATATGGTTGCTCTTGTGTGGTTTCTTCTTCCCATGTGGTTTCTCCCATGTGGTTCCTTCTGATTCCATGTTTCCAGTGGTGTTTTCTTCCTTCATGTGGTTTGGTTTCTTTCTTCCTTGTGGTTGCTTCCTTACGTGTGGTGGTTCCTGTTTCCTGGTTTCCTTTTTAGAGGTTGCTTCCTTCTACTTCCATTTGGTTCCTTCAATGTGCTTCTGCTCTTATATGTGGTTCCTTCCATTCGGTTGCTTTCTTCTAGGTGGTTGTTTCAAAGTGACTGCTTCAATTGTGGTTTCTTCCTTGGATGTGGTGGTTCCTGTCTGGTTTCCTCCTTCCATGTGGATGTTCCTGTGTGGTTCTTCCTTCCATGTAGTTCCTTCTGAGTGTTTTTTTACTTCCATCTGGTTGCTCCTGTGTGGTTCTTCCTTCCGAGTGGTATCTTCTTCCCATGTGGTTTCTTCCTTGTGCATGATGTTTCCTGTCTGGTTTCCCTTTTTCCAGGTTGCTCCCATGTGGTTTCTTCCTTCCATGTATTATCTTCTAAGTTGTTTCTTCCTTCCATGTGGTTGTTCCTGTGTGGTTCTTCCTTCCGAGTGGTTTCTTCCGTCCAGGTTGCTCCCATGAGGTTTCTTCCTTGGATGTGGTGGTTCCCGTCTGGTTTCTTCCTTCCATGTGGTTTCTCCAGTGTGGTTTCTTCCTTCCATGTGGTTGTTTCCATCAACTCCATGTTCATTCCTCTACATCATCACATTCTGTTCCACACCACTGAACCGAATGGGATTGTGATGAGACTCGACCTGGAGCTTTTATCACGCAATCACTTTTTAGGCTGTAGATCTGAAGGTTGTCAGTTCAAAACCCATAACATCCTGTTAGCAAGAACCTTAAGCACTTACATTCATTACATACATTACATTCAGCTCCTCAGTGGTGCTCAGAAGGTTGTGAGTGTGAATCCCATCACTCTCCAGCCCTCACTGTTTGTACAGCGGATGTGAAAGAGAGAGAGTGTAAAGTCACGGAGAGACCCGTGTGGAATTAGAACACAAAACACCAGGTTCTGGGCTCCGACCCGATTCTCAACCGTGTACACCTTTATTTACACATCACACGTTCCACCACCACGTCTAATGCAGGTTCTACTAGTGTACCATCAGGAACCATGTCTACTACCCATAATGCACAGCGCTTTCTGTCAACACCTGACCATGTGATAATCTCCACCAATCCAGGAAGATGTTCCACTAAATTTTATACAGACAGACAGACAGACAGACAGACAGACAGACCAGACGATAGACAGGCCACAGACACAGAAAGAAGACAGACAGACAGACATACACTTAGATAGCTAGAGAGATATTGAGAGAGACAGAAGAGACAGGCAGACAGACAGGGAGAACAGACAGAGAGAAACCTAGACAGAGCGAGAGACAGACAGACAGACAGACACACAGACAGATAGAGAGAGAGACAGACAGACAGAGACAGACAGACAGACAGACAGACAGACAGATAAATAGATAGATAGATAGATAGATAGATAGATAGATATAGAGCAGATAGATAGATAGATAGATAGATAGATAGATAGAGATGGACAGACATACGAGAGAGAGACAGACCGAGACAGAAAGAGATAGAGATACACAACAGAGAGAGAGAGAGAGAGAGAGACAGACAGGCAGACAGACAGACAGACAGACAGATATATCGATAGATATAGATAGATAGATGATTATATAGACAGACAGAGATAATAGAGAGAGAGATAGAGAGAGACAGACAGACAGATAGATATAGAGACAGACGATAGATAGATAGATAGATAGATAGATAGATAGATAGATAGATAGATAGATATACTAGATATATATAGATGGACAGATAGAGAGACGACAGACAGACAGATAGGCGAGAGATAGAGACAAGACAAGATAGAGATTGACAGAGAGAGAGAGATAGATAGAATCAGAGAGAGAGAGAGAGAGAGAGAGAGACAGACAGACCCAGACAGATAGATAGACAGACAGAATAGACCGATAGAGACGACAGACAGATACAGACAGACAGATAGATAGATAGATAGATAGATAGATAGATAGATAGATAGATAGATAGATAGATAGATAGATAGAAGAATAGATAGATAGATAGAGACAAGAGATAGAGAAAAGAGAGACAGAGAGAGAAGAGAGAGAGCAGACAGAGAGAGAGATAGCAGACAGGCAGAAGAGACAAGATAGAGACAGACAGATAGAGACACAGACAGACAGACTAGATAGATAGATAGATAGATAGATAGATAGATAGATAGATAGATAGAGATAGATCAGATAGACGGCAGACATACAGACAGAGAGACAGAGAGAGAGAGAGAGACGCAGAGACCAGACAGACAGACCAGAACAGGTGACAGATAGACAGACTAGATAGAAGACTAGACAGATAGATAGATAGATAGATAGATAGATAGAGATGGACAGACAGAGAGAAAGAGAGAGGGAGACCCCGGAGAGAGAGAGAGGAGAGGACAGACAGGCAGAGAGACAGACAGACCAGATAGACAGATAGATAGATAGACAGAGAGACAGGACAGATAGATAGATAGACAGACAGATAGATAGAGATAGATAGATAGATAGACAGTAGATAGAGCTAGATAGATAGATAGATAGATAGATAGATTAGATGGACAGACAGAGAGAAAGAGAGAGAGAGAGAGACAGACAGAGAGACAGACAGACAGATAGAGACAGACAGACAGACAGACAGAAGACAGACAGACAGAATGTACAGAAATGTGTTGATAAAGTTATATATATGAAATACAGAAGTGTCGTATTTAGGACTGAAACCCGTCTCACTCTCCTTTATCTTCCTCTCTCTCTCTCTCTAGGTGCACCTTCACGCTCCGCACGACAAAAGAACACGTCTCGCTCGGAGCTAAACACTACAAAATGATGGCGTGAACAGAAGAGAGGAAAGAATGAGAGAGAGAGAGAGAGACTGCTGGTCCAGATGGCCTGGCAGCGTGTGGCCGTGTCTCTCTCGCTCTCTCGTTCCAGCCAAACAGAAGCGAGACCAGCTCCATGCCAAGCACAGATTGTCCCGTGAGATCTCCCTAAACAAGCCTCGGTCGGTCTCAGCGTTCCGCAGGAATCCACAGCGTTCCGCAGGAATCCACAGCGTTCCGCAGGAATCCACAGCGTCCGCAGGAATCCACAGGTTCCGCAGGAATCCACAGCGTCCGCAGGAATCCACAGTTGAGGAATCCACAGCGTCGCCGTCATGCACAGGAATTTGAACGGGAGTTTGTGGTGGACACTCGGGCGTTTGAGTCGAGGTCAGAGATGCGTGTAGGACTCGTCACAGTAGGACAAACTGCTTTCTACATGTTCTACCACTTCCTGTTCAGGTAAACAATCATCAACACAAACTCAGGAACACATCAATCCAGACTTCCACAAGACTGGAGGAGACGCCAGACGACTGGAGATGAGTAAAGAGGATTGGAGAAGATTGGAGGAAATCTGGAGAGAATGTGGAGAAACTTGGAATGGACTGGAGAGGATTAGTGGAATCTGGAGTTGGGTATTGGGGGTGGATGGAGATGAATGCAGAAGAAACAAAAGGGTTGAAGAGAATAGGAGATGACTGGAGAATAATGGAGAAGAATAGAGAAGAATGGAGGAGAATGGAGGAGAATGGAGTGGAGTGGAGGAGAATGGAGGAGAATGAAGTGGAGATAACTGGTGAAGAAATAAAAGGACTGAAGAGAACTGAAGAGGACAGGAGAAGATGGAGAGGAGTGGAGAGGACGGACCCGAGGACAGGAGAAGATGGAGAGAAGAGGACAGGAGAGGACAGGAGAAGATGGAGAGGACAGGGCGGGAGAAGATGGAGAGGACAGGAGAAGATGGAGAGGACAGGAGAAGATGGAGAGAACTTGGGAGAAGATGGAGAAGACAGGAGAGGAGAGAAGATGGAGAGAGGAGAAGATGGAGAGGAGATGGAGAGAACAGGAGAAGAAGAGAAGAAAGATGGAGAGGACGGGGAGGATGAGAGAGATGAGAACAGGAGAACAGAAGATGGAGAGACGGGAGAAACAGATGAGAAGATGGAGAGAACAGGAGAAGATGGAGAGGACGGGAGAAGATGGAGAGGAGGAGGATGGCAGGAGAAGATGGAGAGAACAGGAGAGAGAGGACAGGAGAGAAGATGGAGAGAAGAGAATAGAAGAAGACGAATCTTAGACAGGGAGACGATGGAGAAGATGGAGAGAACAGGAGAGAGAGACTGGAGAAGATATGGACGAGGAGAGAAGATGGAGAGAGACAGGAGGAGATGGAGAGGACAGGAATGGACATAGAAGAGGGAGAAGAGAGAGAGCGAGAAGATGGAGAGCGGACGGGAGAAGAGGGAGAGGCAAATCGGGGAGAGATGGACCGCTGGACGAGGAGGAGAAGAGACCACGAGAAGGGAATGGAGAGAACCGAGGGAGAACCGATGCGAGAGAAAGAAGATGGAGAGAACAGGAGAAGATGATCGGAGGAGAGGAGGGAGAACAAGTTTGAGGACTGGAGACAGAGAACTGGATGGAGAGACAGGAGAAGATGGAGAGAAC
>JACRUU010000017.1:2132558-2155058 GCA_030449085.1 Kryptopterus vitreolus
TCAGACTTTGTGTTACACACACGTGAATACACAGGAAGCTGCAGGATCATGTGTCACATGACATCACACTTTTGACCAATCAGATCGCAGGCTGCACCGGATCCCAGTAGACTTCTTACATACACCTCCACCACTGACTACATCACACACTGCACACCACTGACTACATACACACTCCTCCACCACTGACTACATCACACACTGTACCTCCACCACTGACTACATCACACACTGTACCTCCACCACTGACTACTATCACACACTGTACCTCCACCACTGACCTCCACCACTACATCACACACTGTACCTCCACCACTTACTACATCACACACTGCACCTCCACCACTCATCACACCCTGACTACATCACACACTGTACCTCCACCACTGACTACATCACACACTCCACCACTGCTACCACACACTCCACCACTGACTACATCACACACTGCACTCACCTCCACCACTGACTACATCACACACTGCACCTCCACCACTGACTACATCACACACTGCACCTCCACCACTGACTACATCACACACTGCACCTCCACCACTGACTACATCACACACTGTACACCTCCACCACTGACTACATCACACACCGCACCTCCACCACTGACTACATCACACACTGTACCTCCACCACTGACTACATCACACACTGTACCACTCCCACAATGACACACACACTGCCTACCACTGACCACCACTCAGTCACCTGACTCACACACACCACCCCCCCCTCACACACACTGTACCACCACTGACTGACTACATGACACACACTGTACCTCCACCACTGACTACATCACACACTGTACCTCCACCACTGACTACATCACACACTGTACCTCCACCACTGACTACATCACACACTGCACCTCCACCACTGACTACATCACACACTGCACCTCCACCACTGACTACATGACACACACACGCACCTCCACCACTGACTACATCACACACCGCACCTCCACCACTGACTACATCACACACTGCACCTCCACCACTGACTACATCACACACTGCACCACCACTCCACCACTGACTACACTGACTCACACACTCACACTCACACACAACTGCACCTCCACCACTGACTACATCACACACTGTACCTCCACCACTGACTACATCACACACTGCACCTCCACCACTGACTACATCACACACTGCACCTCCACCACTGACTACATCACACACTGCACCTCCACCACTGACTACATCACACACTGACTCCACATCACACACTGCACCTCCACCACTGACATCACACACTGCACCTGACCACCACTGCACACACACACTCCACCACTGACTACATCACACACTGCACCTCCACCACTGACTACATCACACACTCCACCTCCACTGTACCTCCACCACTGACTACATCACACACTGCACCACTCTACACCACACTGACTCCACCAATCACACACTGACCTCCACCACACCTGACTACATCACACACTGCACCACTCCAACACTGTACCTCCACCACTGACTACATCACACACTGTACCTCCACCACTGACTACATCACACACTGCACCTCCACCACTGACTACATCACACACTGTACCTCCACCACTGACTACATCACACACTGTACCTCCACCACTGACTACACATCACACACTGTACCTCCACCATTGACTACATCACACACTGCACCTCCACCACTGACTACATCACACACTGCACCTCCACCACTGACTACATCACACACTTACTCCACACTGTACCTGACCTACCACACACTGCACTCCACCACCAATCCACACACTGACACCTCCACCACTGACACCTCACACCACTCACACACTGTACCTCCACCACTGACTACACACACACTGACTACACTCACACCACTGACACCTACCACCACACCTGACTGTACCTCCACACACTCACACACTGCACTACCTCCACCACTACGATACTCACACACTGTACCTCCACCACTTATATCACACACTGTACCTCCACCACTGATTACATCACACACTGTACCTCCACCACTTACTACATCACACACTGCACCTCCACCTCTGACTACATCACACACTGCACCTACCTCCACCACTGACTACATCACACACTGCACCTCCACCACTGACTACATCACACACTGCAACCTCCACCACTGACTACATCACACACTGCACCTCCACCACTGACTACATCACACACTGCACCTCCACCACTGACTACATCACACACCGCACCTCCACCACTGACTACATCACACACTGCACCTCCACCACTGACTACATCACACACTGCACCTCCACCACTGACTACATCACACACTGCACCTCCACCACTGACTACATCACACACTGCGCACCTCCACTCCACCACTGACTACATCACACACTGCACCTCCACCACTGACTACATCACACACTGCACCTCCACCACTGACTACATCACACACTGCACCTCCACCACTGACTACATCACACACTGTACCTCCACCACTGACTACATCACACACTGCCTCCACCATTGCACCACTGACTACCTCCACCACTGACTACATCACACACCACTGTACCTCCACCACTCCACCACTGACTACATCACACACACACTGTACCTCCACCACTGACTACATCACACACTGCACCTCCACCACTGACTACATCACACACTGCACCTCCACCACTGACTACACCACACACACACTCACACACCTCACACTGACTACACTGACTACACACACTGTACCACCACTGACACTGACACATCACACACTGTACTCCACCACCACCACACACTGACTGACTACATCACACACTGTACCTCCACCACTGACCACATCACACACTCACACACTGTACTCCACACTCACACACACACACCTGTACCTCCACCACTCACACACACACTGTACCTCCACCACCTACATCACACACGCCTGTACTACCTTGACACACCCCCACTGCACTACCACCCTCCCTCCACCACTGCACTACCACACACTCCCCTGACCACATCACACCTGCACTCCACCACTCACACACACACTGCACCTCCACATGACACACACACACTGCTACCTACCACTCATCACATGACTACTCACACACACCCACACCTGCACTACCACTGACTACATCACACTGACTGCACTACCACCACCTCCACACACTGACTACATCAACCCACTCACACACACACTACACACACGCTGTACCTCCACCACTGACTACATCACACACTGTACCTCCACCACTGACTACATCACACACTGTACCTCCACCACTCCACCACTGACTACATCACACACTGACATCACACACCGCACCTCCACCACTGACTACATCACACACTGTACACCTCCACCACTGACTACATCACACACACACTGCACCTCCACCACTGACTACATCACACACTGTACCTCCACCACTGACTACATCACACACTGTACCACCACTGTACCTCCACCACTGACTACATCACACACTGCACCTCCACCACTGACTACATCACACACTGCACCTCCACCACTGACTACATCACACACTGTACCTCCACCACTGACTACATCACTCACACACTGTACACTCGCACCTCCACCACTGACTACATCACACACTGTACACCTCCACCACTGACTACATCACACACTGTACCTCCACCACTGACTACATCACACACTGCACCTCCACCACTGACTACATCACACACTGCACCTCCACCACTGACTACATCACACACTGCACCTCCACCACTGACTACATCACACACTGCACCTCCACCACTGACTACATCACACACTGTACCTCCACCACTGACTACATCACACACTGCACCTCCACCACTGACTACATCACACACTGCACCTCCACCACTGACTACCACTCACACACTCACACACTACATCACACACACACTGTACCTCCACCACTGACTACATCACACACACACTGCACCTCCACCACTGACTACATCACACACTGTACCTCCACCACTGACTACATCACACACTCCACCACTGCACCACACACTCCACCACTGATGACTACATCACACACTGTACACCTCCACCACACTGCACCTGATGACTACATCACACACTGCACCTCCACCACTGACTACATCACACACTGCACCTCCACCACTGACTACATCACACACTGCACCTCCACCACTGACTACATCACACACTGCACCTCCACCACTGACTACATCACACACTGCACCTCCACCACTGACTACCATGACACACACCACACTGACACCTCCACCACTGACTACACACACACTGACTACATCACACGCGACTCCACCTCCACACTGACTACACACACGACACTCCACCATGACTACATCACCAATCACACACACTGCACCTCCCCACCACTGACTACCATCACACACTGACTACTCCACTGACACACACTACACACTGACCTCCACCACCCTCCTGACACACACACACTGTACTACCACTCTACACACACACTGCACCTCCACCTCTGACTACATCACACACTGACTACATCACACACTGCACCACCACCACTGACTACATCCACACTGACTCCACATGACTACATCACACACTGTACACCTCCACCACTGACTACATCACACACTGCACCTCCACCACTGACTACATCACACACTGCACCTCCACCACTGACTACATCACACACCGCACCTCCACCACTGACTACATCACACACCGCACCTCCACCACTGACTACATCACACACCGCACCTCCACCACTGACTACATCACACACTGCACCTCCACCACTGACTACATCACACACTGCACCTCCACCACTGACTACATCACACACTGCACCTACCTCCACCACTGACTACATCACACACACACTGCACCTCCACCACTGACTACATCACACACCTGCACCTCCACCAATGACTACACCACTGACTACATACACACACACGCTGCACCTCCACCACTGACTACATCACACACCGCACCTCCACCACTGACTACATCACACACTGACCTCTGCACCACCCTCCACCACTGACTACATCACACACTGACTACATCACACACTGTATCTCCACCACTGACTACATCACACGCTGTACTCCACCACTGACTACATCACACACTGTACCTCCACCACTACTGACACACACTCACACACTACATCACACACTGCACCTCCACCACTACCTCACACCACCTCACACACTGCACCTCCACCAATGACTACATCACACACTGCACCTCCACCAATGACTACATCACACACTGCACCTCCACCAATGACCACACACTGACCTCCACCATCACACACACACTGTACCTCCACCACTGACTACATCACACACTGTACCTCCACCACTGACTACATCACACACTGTACCTCCACCACTGACTACATCACACACTGTACCTCCACCACTGATATCACACACTGTACCTCCACCACTGACTACATCACACACTGTACCTCCACCACTTACTACATCACACACTGCACCTCCACCACTGACTTACATCACACACTGTACCTCCACCACTGACTACATGACACACACACACTGCACCTCCACCACTGTACTGACTACATCTCACACACTGACTACTGTACATCACACACTGTACCACTGACACACACACACTGTCCACTACACATCACACACTGTACCACTCCACACTGCACTGACTACATCACACACTGTAACTGACTACACCACTCCACCACTGACTACATCACACACTGTACCTCCACCACTGAACACCCTACCTCACCACTGACAACACCTCCACACTGACACTGACACTGACTACATACACACTGACTACCATGACACACTACATGTACTCACACACTGTACCATCACCACACACTTGACCTCCACCACTGACACATCACACACGGTCACACACACTGTACATCTCCACCACTGATGACCAATACAACTGACACACACACACTGCCTCCCACCACTGTACATCACTGTACCACACTGACTCCACTCATCTCCACTGACTACAATGATCACACACTGTACCTCCACCACTTATATCACACACTGACTACATCACACACTGTACCTCCACCAATGACTACATCACACACTGCACCTCCACCACTGACACCACCGTCATGTACTGGACCATGTGCTCCGCCTAGTTTCTGACATCACGGGTCTGACATCTGATTACTAACGACAATACATCATTAATGTCAGTGGGAGGGGCCTATGATGGGAATGGGGCGGAGTCTAATAAAGGAGTGGCTCATGTGTTATACTACTATGTGTGTGTGTGTGTGTGTGTGTGTGTGTGTGTGTGTTTGTAAGAGAGAGAGTGTATATGTGTGTGTGTGTGTTTATTCAAACAAATAAATGAATGAATGAATAAAACAAACAAATAATCAATGAATGAATTAACAAACAAACAAAAACGTATGAATGAACAAGCGAACAAACAAATGAATGAATGAACAAACAAACAGGTAAGCAAAAAACAAATACACCAAATGAACGAATGAACGACCGAACAAATGGGTATGCAAATGTGCGAACAAACAAATAAATGAAAAAAAAACAGTTTTAGAGTCTTCTAGACAAAGACTCAATCAACAATAAACAATGAATTAATGAAACAAGGAAATGAATGAATGAACACGACAAAAGACAAAAACAAATGAATAAACGAGCAGATAAACAAATAAAAAAGATAAAGGAAGAGTTTATAAATAAATGAACAAATAAATGGTTGGGTCTAAACAAAAGAAATGAAGTCGACGAATGAATGAACAAACAAACAAACACGTGCAAAACAAGCAAACATGAGAATGAGTCAAATGAAGGAAGGAAACAAATGGAAACGAGTGAATAAATGAAAGGATGAATAAAAAACAAATAAACGAGTGAATAAACGAGTGCGTCAATGAATGAACAAAATTTGGGGGGAAAAAAACGAATGAATGAACACTTTAAAGAATGAATGAATGAATGAATGAACATCAGCACATTCTGTCAGCGCTCCTGCTGATCAGGAACAGCCTGGAGAAGAATCACATGCGGATGGAAAAGTCGGGTGTCCCGATACTTTTGGTCCGGAGTGCATAACGCGCTTATGTCGCGTCTTCACGTCTGTAACTTGCCGTGCACGAGCTTAAACATACACACGCGCGCGCACATGCACGAGCGCATGTTCATTTTACGTGTGTTGTATATATGTGTGTGTGTGTGTGTGTGTGTGTGTGTGTGTGTGTGTGTTTGTGTGTGTGTGTGAGCAGGAACTGACCGTGTTTGCGGCTCGCGGTGTTCAGGCGGAACAGCAGCAGGAGCAGCAGCACGGTAAGGCGGAGAGGAACCGCGGACTCCATCCTCCAGAGCGCGCCGCCGCCGCCGCCGCCGCGTCCCGGTACCGGAGACACACACACACACACACACACACCACACACGCACACACTGAGGAACCGAATACACCGACAGGACCAGGTGGAAGAAACAGACAGATAAAATAAATAAATAAATAAATAAAAAGAAAGAGGGATTAAACTCTCTCTCTCTCTCTCTCTCTCTCTCTCTCTCTCTCTCTCTCTCTCTCAGGACCACGGACAGCGACCAGCAGCCACGCCCCTTTCCTCCCGCCCCGCCTGGTGACGTCACGGTACCAAACACACCCTCACCAAGTCTCACACTCTTTCCCTCCCTCACACATACATTTGGTCATTGTGTTATATTTTATATATTTACTTATACAAATATTTATTTACGTGTATTATTTATCAATTTGTTTACTAATCTGTTTGTGTAAAAAATATATTTATTATATTATTATTATTATTATTATTATTAAAAAAAAAACAGATGCAGAGAAAAAATAAAGAAAGAATACGGGGGGGGGGGGGGGGGGAAAGAAATGAAAATGTGTTTATTTATGTGAAAAAAGTCTGTAAATAATTGCGTTAACAAACAAACAAAAAGACATTATATTGCACGTATGTCTGGGTCTGAATCTGTAAAGGATTTATTGTGCATAGTGAGGGTGTAGGAGACGTTGTTCTGGCCTACGTAGTGCACTACATACAAAGTAGTACAAGGAATTGTCTCCATTTCACACCAGTGCCCTATGTAGGGCGTAGGAGAAATGACTGTGTATTAATAGTCAGTTCTGCATACACACTATGTAGTGTACTTCTACAGTCCCAAAAGGTTTGGTTTTAGACAGTTAGTGCCCTACATAGGGTTTTATAAGGCGTTATACTGTACTTATAAGAACAAGGATCGTCATGTCTTCAATACAGACCGGCTTGTGCCCTATCTAGGGTGCAGGAAACACTATTTAGCACTTTGATACGTGTCTTAGTCCTGAATGGCTTTACTTTAAATATCTAGTGCACTACATAGGGAGACATATTCCATCCCATGTAGTTCTCTTATAGTGTTAAGACATCTAGTGCCCTAGATAGTATAGGAGCCAGTCAGGGTGTGAATAGCAAATAGTTCTTTATTGTGGTTTAAGGGTTACGTTCGCCTCTAGTGTGAGGCACGGTGGTTTAGTGGTTAGCCACGTCGCCTCCGAAATCCCATCCCGTCTCGGCCATGTGTGTGTGTGTGTGTGCATGTTCTCCCCGGTTCCAGGGGGTAAAAAATGCATGCACGGTTGATTGGCAAAAATTGTCCCTAGTTGTGTGTGTGTGTGGGTGTTGTGTGGTGTGTGTGTGTTGTGTGTGTTTGTGTGTATGTCAATTCATCCAGGGTGTATCCTGCCTTATGTAAACGCCTGAGATCCAGGCTCCCCGACCCGAGGGAAGATCGGAAAAGCGCTAGAAGATGAATGAATGAATGAATGAATGAATATCTAGTGCACTAAACAAAGAGTGTGAGATGTTTCCTTATAAATGTAGTGCTCTTCTATCTAAGGGAGACATTATAATGCATTTATATGACGATCTGCACCCAATATAAGTGCATTTTAAAACATCTAGTGCACTGGATAGGGTGTAGGGGATATTTTCAACCCTATTTAGTGCACATATTCAGGAGATAGTGACCTATCTAGTGTGTAGGAAGCATTGCATTTATAAGGGCCAGAATCCACAATGGCTTTACGTGAAACATCTAGTGCACTAGACAGGGTGTAAGGGGGTATTTTCCACCCTTTATAGTGGTTTACATTCTTATTAGCTTCATTGGTAGCTAGTGCCCTAGATAGTGTACAAACCATTGTTTCAGGGGGTGAAAATCTAATAGTTCCTTATCTAGTGCCTTATGTAGTGTATAGGAGATATTTTCCACCCTATGTAGTGCACATCAACAGATTGAATCCCAAATGCCTGTTTGACACAGCTAGTGCCCTAGATAGGGTGTAGAATCCATTATAGTGTACGCATGTAAAGATCTGCATGTCATATGGCTCTATTTCAGACCAGCATGTGCCCTATCTAGTGTATAGGAAACATTGTATTGAATCTACACTACATATGGTGTACAAAAAACTTTGCACACTATATAGTGCTCTTATATAGGGTTTAAGTTGTTATTGGCTTGAATCCCACTATATAGGGGCCTTATATAGGGGTTTAAATGATCGTCTATGTCTCTCTTCCCCCCCACAGCTAGTGCCCTAGAAAGTGTGCATCCCAGATGGCTTTACTTTACACATCTAGTGGTATGAGGAACCATGTTGCACCCTATGTAGTACATTTATAGAGAAACGTAAAAAGAGAGGTAGACAAAGCACTCCTTGGCCCCGCCCACTTCTTTTCCTATTGGTCGTACATCACCTTAGCACCAGGGAGGAAAAAAAAACGGTAATTTGCGATAAATTTCTCAACAAAATCACACATCAAACGTAAACTCCCTCGTTAGGAAAGAAGGATTATATTTATTTGTAGAAAAAGGCGTTTATAAAGAAGCAGATTTCATCGCTCGGATCGAGTTTCCCTTCGATATTTATACACTATACGGCCAAAAGTTTGTGGACACCCCCTGATCTTCTGCGTAGATGTTCCACTACAACCTGGAAGAGCTTCATGAGCTTATATGGTGGAGTTAATACAGATGTTGCTTGGACAAGCAAAGTATGTCCTAATACTTTTGGCCGGCCCATGGGTGTCCTGATACTTTTGGCCCGACCTGCTGTTCCCGGACCTGTAGCCCGTGGGGTGTCCCGATACTTTTGGCCAAACAGGCAGTTGGTGTTGTGTCCTGATATTTTTGGCCCAATCGGTTGCCTGTGGGTGTCCCAATACTTCTGGCCCCATTGTTTTCCCGTGCTGTGTCCTGATACTTTTGGCCCCATTGTTTCCCCGTGCTGTGTCCCGATACTTTTGGCCCCGTGGGTTGCCCGTGGGGTGTCCCGATACTTTTGGCCCCGTGGGTTGCCCGTGGGGTGTCCAGTTACTTTTGGCCCCGCGGGTTGCCCGTGGGGTGTCCAGTTACTTTTGGCCCCGTGGGTTGCCTGTGGGATGTCCAGATACTTTTGGCCCCATGGGCTGCCCATGTGGTGTCCAGATACTTTTGGCCCCGTGGGTTGCCCGCGGGGTGTCCAGATACTTTTGGCCCACGGGTTGCCCGCGGGGTGTCCAGATACTTTTGGCCCTATCGGTTGACCGTGGGGTGTCCAGATACTTTTGGCCCTAGTGGGTGCCCCGATACTTTTGGCACCGTCGGGTGTCCCAATACTTCTGGCCATATAGAGTATAAGTGCTGTATAATGAATAAGCTGAGATATATGTCAGATAGAGAAAACACACACACACACACACACACACACACACACAGTTCAGCATCAGGGCATCAGGAGGTGGTTCAGCATGGCCACTGCACTCTCGTAGATCGGTCTGAACGAGAGAGAGAGAGAAAGAGAGAGAGAGAAAGAGAGAAAGAGGAAGTGTGACGACCAAACGAGGAAATAATCCGGATCACATGACTTGCGTTTTTCATATAAACATCTCATTTAAATATCACATTTTAACATCTGAAATGATTATAACACTTTCTGAAGTCGGAATTCTCTGATGTGTGTCATGAGTTTAGTCGCACACTTGGGGGCGCCGTTCTGTCCTGCATTCCAGACTAGCCCAACGGAAAAACAACAACAATCGCACAAACAAACAAACAAACAAACATTGCAAAGTGCTGTTGGAGAATTTCCAGGTGGTTTTCGAACGCATCGGGATTCGTCTGGAGCCGGGACGACATATCAAAGATTTTACGATATTTAATGTGTACCTCTATATATTTGCATTTGTTTATTTATTTATGTATGTATTTATTAGTAAACACACAGTGTTTTCTGTCTTCTGAAACAAAGTAGAAATGTTTAATGTCAAAACTATAAAGTTAATTATTTACAAAGGTTTTATCAGCATGAAAGCCGGAGTGCATCCGAAAAGGTAAATAAATAAATAAACACACACACACACACACATATATATATATATATATAGAGAGAGAGAGAGATAGTGTGCACACACTGCCCCCTATGGACCAACACTGAACTACGTGTATTGTTACTAATAAAATAAAGAATCGTATCGTTTTTAAAAGCAGGGTATCGCGATACCTCCTAATAACGATGTATCGTGCAACACTATTCCAGACTGTGTGTGTGTGTGTGTGTGTGTGTGTGTGTGTGCGCGTGTGTTACCTGTGTGCCGACTCGGGTGGCGTGACGCCGTAGTGCTGGAGGATCTGCCTATGCACCGAAACACTGATTCCTTTCACATCAGCGCTGAACTTCTCCGCTGGACCATAAATAAATAAATAAATAAATAAATAAATAAACAAATGAAGTTTAACGTATGTGTGTGTGTGTGTGTGTGTGTATACACTCACTTTTCCTCACGATGGCCAGGACATGTGTGATGGCTGCGAGCCCGTCGACACTATCGATGGCCTCCGAGTCGACTGTCGAGCTCATCTCAGACAGGAAGCACCTGGGAATGAAACGCTGCTTTCTGATTGGCTGATATTTTCTCCGATGTAATGTAATTGGGCGTTGTGTGTTTTTAATAGTAGGATTGCAGTGTTGATGTGTGTGTGTGTGTGTGTGTGTGTGTGTGTGTGTGTTACCTGGTTACTGCAGGTGATTTGAGGACGGCGGACATGATGGTGCTCGAGAGAGGAGGCAGATCTGTGACACTCTCAGGAGCGGAAAAGTCTTCAGGATCAGAAATCTAATCATAATAAATTAATAAAAAAAAACATAAAATTTAATTACAGCTTCAGTACGTCCTGAATATCAGTGTGGAGGTTCAGTACATCCTGAACAGTTATGGTGTTCAGTACGTCCTAGAATTAGGGGTTCAGTACGTCCTGAATTACAGTTTATGGTGTTCAGTATGGGGTTCGTCCTGAATTACAGTGTATGGGGTTCAGTACGTCCTGAATTACAGTGTGGAGGTTCAGTACATCCTGAATTACAGTTTATGGGGTTCAGTACATCCTGAATTACAGTTTATGGGGTTCAGTACGTCCTGAATTACAGTGTGGGGGTTCAGTACATCCTGAATTACAGTTTATGGTGTTCAGTACGTCCTGAATTAGTTTATGGTGTTCAGTACGTCCTGAATTACAGTGTGGAGGTTCAGTACGTCCTGAATTACAGTTTATGGGGTTCAGTACATCCTGAATTACAGTGTGGAGGTTCAGTACATCCTGAATTACAGTAGTCAGTACATCCGTGTGGAGGTTCAGTACATCCTGAATTACAGTGTGGAGGTTCAGTACATCCTGAATTACAGTTCAGTATGGTTTCAGGTTCAGTACGAATTACAGTTTATGGGGTTCTGTTCAGTACGTCCTGAATTAGTTTATGGTGGTTCAGTACGTCCTGAATTACAGTGTGGAGGTTCAGTACATACTGAATTACAGTTTATGGGGTTCAGTACATCCTGAATTACAGTGTGGGGGTTCAGTACATCCTGAATTACAGTTTATGGGGTTCAGTACGTCCTGAATTAGTTTATGGGGTTCAGTACGTCCTGAATTACAGTTTATGGTGTTCAGTACGTCCTGAATTAGTTTATGGTGTTCAGTACGTCCTGAATTAGTTTATGGGGGTTCAGTACGTCCTGAATTACAGTTTATGGTGTTCAGTACGTCCTGAATTACAGTTTATGGTGTGAGGTCAGTACGTCCTGAATTCAGTACGTCCTGAATTACAGTGTGGGGTTCAGTACGTCCTGAATTACAGTTTACAGTTTATGGTTCAGTTCAGTACGTCCTGAATTACAGTTTATGGTGTTCAGTACGTCCTGAATTACAGTTTATGTGGAATTACAGTTTATGGTTCAGTACGTCCTTTATTACAGTTTATGGTGTTCAGTACGTCCTGAATTAGTTGGAGGTATGGTGGTTCAGTACGTCCTGAATTACAGTTTATGGGTTCAGTTCAGTACGTCCTGAATTACAGTGTGGAGGTTCAGTACGTCCTGAATTACTGAGGTTCATTATTATTACAGTTTATGGGGTTCAGTACGTCCTGAATTACAGTGTGGAGGTTCAGTACGTCCTGAATTACAGTTTATGGGGTTCAGTACATCCTGAATTACAGTTTATGGGGTTCAGTACATCCTGAATTACAGTGTGGAGGTTCAGTACGTCCTGAATTACAGTGGAGGTTCAGTACATCCTGAATTACAGTTTATGGGGTTCAGTACGTCCTGAATTACAGTTTATGTGGAGGTTCAGTACGTCCTGAATTACAGTTTATGGGGTTCAGTACATGGGGTTCGTCCTGATTACAGTGTGGAGGTTTCAGTACGTCCTAATTACAGTTTATGGGGTTCAGTACGTCCTGAATTACAGTGGAGGTGGTAGGTTCAGTACGTCCTGAATTTACAGTGGTTCAGTACGTCCTGAATTACAGTTTATGGTGTTCAGTACGTCCTGAATTACAGTTTATGGTGTTCAGTACGTCCTGAATTAGTTTATGGTTCAGTACGTCCTGATATTACAGTTTATGGGGTTCAGTACGTCCTGATTACAGTGGAGGTTCAGTACGTCCTGAATTACAGTGTGGAGGTTCAGTACGTCCTGAATTACAGTGGAGGTAGTACGTCCTAGTTTATGGTGTTCAGTACGTCCTGAATTACAGTTTATGGGGTTCAGTACGTTCTGAATTACAGTTTATGGGGTTCAGTACGTCCTGAATTACAGTTTATGGGGTTCAGAACGTCCTGAATTACAGTGTGATGATGTTCCTGTGCTGAGTGTGAGTACACTGGGATTACTGGGTTTCTGAGCAGCACAATAAAAGGATCTGATGAGCGATTACTCTCTGCGTGTTCTCCGTCGCCCACGCCGCGCTTTAACGCCACGGCGAGTGTGAGCGACGATCCAATTTAACACCAGGTGATGAGAAGAAGCAGCGCCCGAGGGGGACTGAAAGCCTCGTTTCAACCTCGCCGTTGTTCAGGACGAGAGGATTTTACACGTCTGTCACAGAAACGGCTCCAGCGAGATCGTGTCTGTACCTACACGCAATGAGGATTATTCATAATGAGCTCATGAATATTAATGAGCCAGGAGCAAATCTAGCATCAGTGTGTGTATATATATATATATATACACACACACACACACACACACACACTTTGGAGAAGAATCGCTTCTGGAGTCAAAGTCAGGTGTCCAAATAATTTTGGCCACACCTTATATGTCATCTCCTCTCTTTCACACACACACACACACACACACACACACACACACACACACACACACACACTTACACACCTTCTGCAGAGTTCTGCTGATATCTATGATGATGGCGGCGCACAGAGATGAGAAAATCCCGCTCGTCACCTCCGACCTCTCAGATACCAAGTGAGTCACCTGCAGGAAGTTGAAGTTGCTCAGGGCCTCCACAGAGGAACCACACAGCTACACACACACACACACACACACACACACACACACACACACACAACACACACTTTACAAATGATCTAAAAAACAAGCAAACAGATTGAAAGACACACAAACACACAGAGACACAAAGAGACAGACATACACTTATACCGAGAGACACACAATCAGACCGACAGAGATACACTCAGACAGAGAGAGACACACAGAGACAAACACTCAGAGAGAGACAAACACACTCAGACAGAGAGACACACAGAGAGACATACACCTGGACAGAGAGACAAGCTCTCTGTACTCAGACAGAGAAACACACTCTCTGTACTCAGACAGAGAGAGACACAGGGACACATACACTAAGACAGAGAGAGACACACACAGAGACATACACTCAGACAGAGAGAGACAGAGACACAGAGACAGAGACACAGAGGCACACACTCAGACAGAGAGACACACACACACTCGTACTGAGACAGAGAGAGACACAGAGACACAAAGACAGACACTCAGACAGAGAGACACACACACTCTGTACTGAGACAGAGAGGACACACAGTCAGACAGAGACACAGAGGCACACACTCAGACAGAGAGACACACACACACTGTACTGAGACAGAGAGAGACACAGAGACACAAAGTTAGACAGAGACACACAGAGGCACACACTCAGACAGAGAGACACACACACTCTGTGTACGAGACAGAGACACACTGTCAGACAGAGACACAGAGGCTCTCACTGCTCAGTACAGAGTGACACACACACTCTGTACTGAGTGTGTGCTCTGTGTGTCTCTGTCTAACTTTGTGTCTCTGTGTCTCTCTCTGTCTCAGTACAGAGTGTGCACACACTCTCTGTCTGAGTGTCAGTGCACACTGTGTGTCTCTGTCTAACTTTGTGTCTCTGTGTCTCTCTCTGTCTCAGTACACAGACAGAGAGACACACATATGTAGAAAGACAGCCAGACACACACTGTGAGACACACTCAGACAGAGCCTCACCTCCTGACCCTCCTCCTTGTCTCGGCGTAGTCGGTGCGCCATGACCTCCAGAACTTTCTGGAAAATGTTGGCGATGATGCGCAGGGTGACGGAGAGCTGCTCCTCCTGTCCCTCTGCATCATGGGAAACGCTGTCCTGAGCCACCTCGGTCAGCAGAGGGAGCAGGACCGGGACACACAGATAACCTTTCTCTGAAAATATCATCACACACACACACACATGCACACACACACACACACACACACACACACACACACACACACACACACACACACACACACACACCACACACACATTGTCATTGCAATAGCTGACAGTTTATTGAATAGTATGTAATGATGATGTCACTCACCCGAGAGCAACACGTAGGAGCAAAACTGTAACACATGGTCTCTAAAGTCACTGTTTCCTAAAGCAACCTGCACAGCGTCTCTACACACACACATACACACCTGTACCGGGGAGAGAGATAGAGAGAGAGAGAGAGACGAGAGAGAGAGAGCGAGAGAGGAGAGAGAGAGAGAGAGAGAGAGATTCAGGAAAGTACGGGGACAAAATGAATGCACACAGAAATAACTTAATAAACACCATGAGAGTAAAAAGAAAGAAGATGGAGAAGAGTGAGAAAAAGAGAAATCGGGGAAAGAGCAGGATCTGAATAGTTAAAGAATAAGAGAAAAGACAGAAGAACAAAAGAAGAGTAAGGAGTATGAAAAAGTAGGGAATGCAGATGAAGAACAAGAGAAAAAGAGAGGAAAATCAGGTGTGGGAGAAAGCTGCAGAGAAAGAAAAAGCACAAGAAAAGTCAGAAAAAAAAAACAAAAGCATAAAAAGAGCAAAACAAGAGCCGGTTAAAAAAGTTGAAGAAAAGCAGCATAAAAGCTGAAAAATAACAGGAAAAAGATGAAGCACAGGAGAAAAGCCCGGGGGAAAAGCCAGAGGGAGAGGAAGCAGGAGAAAAGCCGAAGAACAACAACAGGAGTAAAGCTGAAGAAGAGCCAGAGAAAAGCTGAAGAAGAATAACAGGAGAAAAGCTGAAGAAGAATAACAGGAGAAAACTGAAGAAGAATAACAGGAGAAAAGATGAAAAAAGGTTAAAAGCTGAAGAAAGGCCAGAAAGAAATGGTGAATAAGAATAAGCTGAAGAAGAGCCAGGGAAAAAACCTGAAGAACAGGAAAAAAAGTTGAAGAAAGGGGGAGTTGAGGAGGAAAAGCTGAAGAAGAACATGAGGAAAAACTGAGAAAAAAAGCCAGAGAAAAGCTGCAGAACAGGAGGAAAGCTGAAGAATGGCCAGAAAAAATGCTGAAGAAGAGCCGGGGAAAAACAGGAAACAAGTTGAAGAAGAACAAACAGAAGAAAAGCTAAAGAAGAGCCAGAGAAAAGCTGCAGATCAACAGGAGAAAAGCTGAAGAAGAAAGGTGGGGGGGTTGAGGATGAAAAGCTGAAGATGAACAATTGAAGAAGAAGAACAGGAGAAAAGCTGAAGAAGAGCCAGAGAAAAGCTGAAGAATGGGCAAAGAAAATGATGAAGAAGAAAAGCCAGGGAAAAGCTGAAGAGCAGGAGAAAAGCTGAAGAAGAAAAACAGGAGCAAAGCTGAAGAAGAGGCAGAATAAAGAAGAGAATAATGGAGAAGAGCAGTGGAGTGATGGAGTGAGTGATGTAATAGGATGAAATGACGCAGTAGAGTTACATAAAGCACAGAGCAGTGATGGTGGCGTGTTTATGGTCCTTGTGAATGTGATTTGCACAGCGTTATATAAAGAGAATAATCACACTGATTAGGATCTACAGAGCCTGTGGGGTATTTTAGGAGCCCCCCCCCGTGGTGACGCAGCCGCACGGCCCCCTCAGTCTGCCACCCCGACCGGGAGACGTGGGTGCAGGAACCTGCAGGAACAACAAGAGGGACAAACAAAATCCCGTCTGTTTGATTCTCATTCACCTCCACGATTCTCCTGCTCAGAATCAGCTGCTGCTCAGAGACACCGTCGCCCGGGGCAACCAGGAACGGGAGGACACGCTTCTCCACCCAGTCCATCCACTCCTCCAGCATGGACAGGAAGCTCCGCCCCTCAGGGTGCTGACGGACACAGTGTTATTAAAAATAAATACAAAAATAATATCAATCCATAAACAGATTAACAATCTGTATAAACAGATAGAGTGTGTGTGCGTGTGTGTGTGTGCGCGTGTGTGTGTTAGGAGACTCACTTTGTGCTGAAGGTGGAGGGTGAGACAGGTGTGTGTGTGTGTGTGTGTGTGTTAGGAGACTCACTTTGTGCTGAAGGTGGAGGGTGAGACGGGTGTGTGCGTGTGTGTTAGGAGACTCACTTTGTGCTGAAGGTGGAGGGTGAGACGGGTTGTGAGATTGTGTGTGTGTGTGTTAGGAGACTCAACTTTGTGTCTGAAGGTGGAGTGGTGAGACGGTTTTGTGAGATTGTGTGTGTGTGTGTTAGGAGACCTCACTTTGTGCTGAAGGTGGAGGGTGAGACGGGTGTGTGAGATGTGTGTGTGTGTGTGTTAGGAGACTCACTTTGTGCTGAAGGTGGAGGGTGAGACGGGTGTGTGTGTGTGTGTGTGTGTTAGGAGGGGTGAGACTGTGTGTGTGTGTGGAACACTTTGTGCTGAAGGTGGAGGGTGAGACGGGTGTGTGTGTGTGTGTGTTAGGAGACTCACTTTGTGCTGAAGGTGGAGGGTGAGACGGGTGTGTGTGTGTGTGTGTGTGTGTGTGTGTGTGTGTGTGTTGGGAGACTCACTTTGTGCTGAAGGTGGAGGGTGAGACGGGTGTGTGTGTGTGTTAGGAGACTCACTTTATGCTGAAGGTGGAGGGTGAGACGGGTGTGTGAGATTGTGTGTGTTGTGTTAGGAGACTCACTTTGTGCTGAAGGTGGAGGGTGAGACGGGTGTGTGTGTGTGTGTTAGGAGACTCACTTTGTGCTGAAGGTGGAGGGTGAGACGGGTGTGTGTGTGTGTGTTAGGAGACTCACTTTGTGCTGAAGGTGGAGGGTGAGACGGGTGTGTGTGTGTGTGTGTGTGTGTGTGTGTGTGTGTTGGGAGACTCACTTTGTGCTGAAGGTGGAGGGTGAGACGGGTGTGTGTGTGTGTGTTAGGAGAACTCACTTTGTGCTGAAGGTGGAGGGTGAGACGGGTGTGTGTGTGTGTGTTAGGAGACTCACTTTGTGCTGAAGGTGGAGGGTGAGACGGGTGTGTGTGTGTGTGCGTGTGTGTGTGGGAGACTCACTTTGTGCTGAAGGTGGAGGGTGAGACGGGTGTGTGTGTGTGTGTGTGTGTGTGTGTGTGTGTGTGGTGTGTTGGGAGACTCACTTTGTGCTGAAGGTGGAGGGTGAGACGGTGTGTGTGTGTGTGTGTGTGTGTGTGTGTGTGTGTGTGGGAGACTCACTTGTGCTGAAGGTGGAGGGTGAGACGGGTGTGTGTGTGTGTGTTGTGTGTAGGAGACTCACTTTGTGCTGAAGGTGGAGGGTGAGACGGGTGTGTGTGTGTGTGTGTAGGAGACTCACTCACTTTGTGCTGAAGGTGGAGGGTGAGACGGGTGTGTGTGTGTGTGTGTGTAGGAGACTCACTTTGTGCTGAAGGTGGAGGGTGAGACGGGTGTGTGTGTGTGTGTGTGTTAGGAGACTGTGTGTGTGTGTTAGGAGACACTTTGTGCTGAAGGTGGAGGGTGAGACGGGTGTGTGTGTGTGTGTGTTTTGTGCTGAATGGAGGAGACTCACTTTGTGCTGAAGGTGGAGGGTGAGACGGGTGTGTGGTGTGTGTACGCTGAAAGCTCGGAACGCTGTCTCTGTGATCGTCTCGCTGCCCTCGCCCTCACTCAGAGAGGAGTACAGTACGGCCTACACACACACACACACACACACACACACACACACACACACTATTAACATACATGTAAAATGATTACATTTAGAGTGAGTGTGTGTGTGAGTGTATGTGTATATATGTATGTGTGCGTGTGTATATATGTATGTGTGTATATATGTATATACGTGTGTGTGCGCGTGTGTATATATATATATATATATATATATATATATATATATATACACACACACATATAAGTGAGTGTAGGTGTGTGTATATATGTATATGTGTGTGTGTATAAGTGTGTGTGGGTGTGTGTATATATGTATATATATGTGTGTGTATATATATATATAGTATTGATATGCATATGCGTGTGTGGTATATATGTATATGTGTGTATATAAGTGAGTGTGCATTTGTGTGTATATATGTATACGTATGTGTGTGTGTGTATGTGTGGTGTGTGTGTGTTGTGTGTGTGTGTGTATGTGTATATGTGTGTATATAAGTGAGTGTGCATTTGTGTGTATATATGTATACGTATGTGTGTGTGAGTGTATGTGTGTGTGTGTGTGTGTGTGTATATGTACGTGTGTATGTGTGTGATGTATGTGTGTGATGTGTGTGTGATGTGTGTGTGATATGTGTGTGTGTGTGTGTGTGTGTGTGTGAACAGATAACCTTCCAGGCAGTGAGGGCAGTGAGTAGGGGTGTGATCTGATCCACACTCAGCCCCATCACACTGTCCCGGGTGTGGCGTCTCAGCATCAGGTACTCCACGTAATCCAGCCCCAGCTCAGGTTTGGCCTCCACCCGCGGCTCCGTGAACTGCACCCTCTGGGAGTCACTTCTCGTCTCCGCCTGCAGGGGGACGAGACGCCGTGAGACACAGAGAGAGACACCAGGACGCTTTATAACAGAGCGTAGGCGCGCGTGTACCGTGTCGAGGGGCGGAGCCTCGGTGAGCCACTGCACCGTCAGGTCCAACACCTGGTTCACCTGCCCCCAACCACACACACACTCGATCAGCTGACTGTACAGCGACACGGGCGAACCGCCATCCAACCGCCTCAACTGAGCCAATACTTTACTCCTGTCACACATACACACACAGATGTCCAGATGTTAAATACTGGAAAGAGTGTGTGTGTGTGTGTGTGTGTGTGTGGTGTGTGTGTGTGTGTAATGTCCGACAGACCGGAAAGCTGGAACCATGGATGCTGGAAGTAAAGATGCCAGACGGATGAGTGCAGCTGTACTTCTCTCGTCCTGTCTCACACACACACACACACACACACACACACACACACACAATGAAAACACACACTATATATATTTTCTATTATTACTGAGTGATCAGCGCCCTCTAGTGTCCTGAAACAGCATCTAAATATTATATAACAAATAGCGTATGAGAGACGTAATTTAAGCCCCCCCCCCCCCCCCCCCCTCCCCCCCCCCCCACCCCCTACAGTACACGCTCAGCGATGATGATGATGATGAAGATGAAGACCTGGAAGACGCGCAGGTACTCGGACAGGACGGAGGAGAACTTGGCCGTGGTGTACTGCAGAGCCTCCTTGTTGAGCTGCAGGGATTTCCGGACGCTCTGCCACAGGATCACCACCAACTCCAGCAGACTCGCCATGACCCCCGTGTCCTTCACCGTCAGCACGTCTTCCAGCACCTACACACACACACACACACACACATGACGTTAAAAGAACACTAATACGTGGCGCTGATGTGACTTTCAGCATCAGCAGAATCCGATTAATGCACTGTTAGATTGGATTTATGTATTAGAATTGTTATTGGACTTGGGTATGTGAGGCTTTTTACATCCCCCAAGTGCCATAAACAACCCCGAACAACACCGAACCGCCCTAAACAAGCACAAACAACCGTAAACATCCACAAACAACAGTAAACAACCAAGAATAGTCCAACACAACCCTGAACATCCACAAACAAGCACAAAGAACCATATACATCCAAAATCAACTGTAAACAACCTTAAACAAGCCCAAACAACCGTAAACATCCACAAACAACCTTAACACAGCCCAAACAACTGTAAACAACCCAGAATAGTCCAACACAGACCTGAACATCAACAAACAAGCACAAACAACCGTAAACAACCTTAAACAAGCACAAACAACCGTAAACAACCCAGAATAGTCTAACACAGCCACGAACATCCACAAACAAGACCAAACAACTGTAAACAACCTTAAACAAGCACAAACAACTTTATACAAGCACAAACAACTGTAAACATCCACAAACAACAGTAAACAACCTTAAACAAGCACAAACAACTTTATACAAGCACAAACAACTGTAAACATCCACAAACAACAGTAAACAACCTTAAACAAGCACAAACAACTTTATACAAGCACAAACAACTGTAAACATCCACAAACAACAGTAAACAACCTTAAACAAGCACAAACAACCGTAAACAACCCAGAATAGCACAAACAACTTCAACACAGCTCCACAAACAACAGTAAACAACCTTAAACAAGAACATCCACAAACAAGACCAAACAACAGTAAACAACACAGAATAGTCCAACACAACCCTGAACATCCACAAACAACCGTAAACATCCACTAACAACCTTAAACAAGTCCAAACAACCGTAAACAACCCAGAATAGCCCAACACAGCCCTGAACATCCACAAACAACCCTGACCACTGCTGTTCATTCGTGTAACTCCTGCTAAAAAGCCCTAAACAACCCAGAACAACCATAAGAAACCTAAACAGTCCCAAACAATAATAAACATTCATTAAAACACCGCT
>JACRUU010000017.1:2162558-2167558 GCA_030449085.1 Kryptopterus vitreolus
CACACACACACACTGTTTAGAATGCTTTCCTTACTAATTTTATTAATATCAAGAGAAAGATGGAAAAAAGAGAAGGATGAAATGGACAAAAAAAAGAAAGAGAAGAAGAGTAGAGAAGGATGGAAAAAAGGAGTAATAGAAAAAGGAAAGAGAGAGAGAAGAAAGGAGGAGTAGGCAGAGGAAGATGTAGGGTAGGAAGAGGAGGGAAGATGAAGAGGAAGAAAAGAGGAGAATGGAAGAAGAAAAAAAGAACAGAAAAAAGGGTAATGAACATAAGAAGGAAGAAAGAGAGAGCGGGAGGAAGAGAGTAGGCAGAGGAAGAGGAGAAAAGAAAGGAGGAAGAACAGAAGAATGAAAAGGGAAAGAACAGGAAGAGACTGAAAGAGAAGGATGAAAAAGAAAGTGAAGAAGCGATAGAAGAGAAGGAAGAAGAAAAGGGAAAAAGACGGGAATTTATCATGTGTGAAATCACACACACACACACACACACACACACACACACACACACACACACACACACACACACACACACACACACACTACCGTTTTAAGTGTAACTGTGTTCTCCAAACAAGCGACAAACGCAGTCCAGCCGAGCTCCTCCTTCCCCTCTAAGCCCCGCCTCCACCAGCACTCAAACAGCCAATGAATGGCCTTCTGGAGAGGAACCTCAGACACGGGAAGACAACTCTCTACACCTGTACAACATCACAACAGTTACACAACTCTCTACACCTGTACAACATCACAACAACTACACAACTCTCTACACCTGAATATAGGGGTAATAAAGGTGAATAGATGGATATTAGATATGAATATAGGGGTAATAAAGGTGAAGAGATGGATATAGAATAATAGAAATGATATATAAGAAATATAAGGTAGATGAAGAGATATAATAAAGATATGCATAGAGGGGTAATAAAGGCGAATAGATGTATAATAGATATGAATATAGGGATAATAAAGGTGATTAGATGATAGATGATATGAATATAAGGGATAATAAAGGTGAATAGATGGATATTAGATATGAATATAGGGGTAATAAAGGTGAATAGATGGATATTAGATATGAATATAGGGTAATAAAGGTGAATAGATGTATATTAGATATGAATATAGGGGTAATAAAGGTGAATAGATGGATATTAGATATGAATATAGGGGTAATAAAGGTGAATAGATGTATATTAGATATGAATATAGGGGTAATAAAGGCGAATAGATGGATATTAGATATGAATATAGGGGTAATAAAGGTGAATAGATGTATATTAGATATGAATATAGGGGTAATAAAGGCGAATAGATGGATATTAGATATGAATATAGAATAATAAAGGCGAATAGCTGTATATTAGATATGAATATAGGGGTAATAAAGGCGAATGAATAGATGGATATTAGATATGAATATAGGGGTGATAAAGGTGAATAGATGTATATTAGATATGAATATAGGGGTATATAAAGGTGAATAGATGGATATTAGATATGAATATAGGGGTAATAAAGGCGAATAGATGGATATTAGATATGAATATAGGGGTAATAAAGGCGAATAGATGGATATTAGATATGAATATAGGGGTAATAAAGGTGAATAGATGGATATTAGATATGAATATAAGGGTAATAAAGGTGAATAGATGTATATTAGATATGAATATAGGGATAATAAAGGTGAATAGATGGATATTAGATATGAATATAGGGGTAATAAAGGGTAATAAAGGTGAATAGATGTATATTAGATATGAATATAGGGGTAATAAAGGTGAATAGATGGATATTAGATAATATAGGGGTAATAAAGGTGAATATATGAATATAGGGTAATAAAGGTGAATAGATGGATATTAGATATGAATATAAGGGTAATAAAGGTGAATAGATGGATATTAGATATGAATATAGGGGTAATAAAGGTGAAGAGATAGATGTATATTAGATATGAATATAGGGGTAATAAAGGCGAATAGATGTATATTAGATATGAATATAGGGATAATAAAGTAATAAAGGTGAATAGATGGATATTAGATATGAATATAAGGGTAATAAAGGTGAATAGATGGATATATTAGATATGAATATAGGGGTAATAAAGGCGAATAGATGGATATTAGATATGAATATAGGGGTAATAAAGGTGAATAGATGTATATTAGATATGAATATAGGGATAATAAAGGTGAATAGATGGATATTATAGATATGAATATAGGGGTAATAAAGGTGAATAGAATGGATATTAGATATGAATATAGGGGTAATAAAATGTGCCAATATATATATATAGGGGTATATATATATATATATAGATATATATATATATATTATATTATATCATATACTGTATGATACTTATAATTATTGTATAAAGGTGTAATAAGGGCTAATAATAAAGGGGTAATAATAGTGAATAGAGGGGTTATTACTGTTGAGCGTGAGTGCGCAGTCTAGCAGATCTGTGTACGTTTCTCCAGTCTGAATCATCTCCACACACACCGTACACACCACCGTCACTGCTTCCAGCACCAACATGGTGTGTTTCTGTCTCACACACACACACACACACACACACACACACACACACACACACACACACACACACACACACACACACACAGAACACAGTTAGTTTTCTTTGTGGTGTATACATTTGAAAGACTCTGTGTGTGTGTGTGTGTGTGTGTGTGTGTGTGTGTGTGTGTGATTAACACACCAGCTCGGCAGACTGCTCCACCTCCATGTCGTCGTCAGACTCGTGGTCGAGGCGGCTGAGCCAGCGGTCTGAGGGGTACGAGTGCAGTGTGTGTCTCACTAACACCAACAATTTACGCCACAGCTCCACCCGCTGCTTCACCTGCAGCTCCTGAACCAACTCACACACATCTAATGGCTCCGTCTGCTCCTTCTGCACACACACACACACACACACACACACACACACACACACACACACACATGCACACACACACACACACACACAGTTTTGGAGACAGAAAGAAATATATATACAGATAGATGGAAAGATGGACAGACAGATACTTACATGTAGTTTAATGAAATGCAGAAAATCCTGCACTCTGTCCGGATGGACAGACTCCAGAAACTCCTTTCTCTTAGACATCACGACTTATAGTCTCTGAAGGGAATGAGGAAAAGAGAGTGAGAGAGAGGCAGAGAGTGCAGGTGTAGAGAGAGTGATCGCGTGTGAGAAGGATAGATGGAGAGAGAAGGGTGTAGAGAGATAGATGGAGAGAGACGGGTGTAGATAGAGGGATAGATGGAGAGAGACGGGTGTAGATAGAAGGGATAGATGGAGAGAGACGGGTGTAGATAGAGGGATAGATGGAGAGAGACGGGTGTAGATAGAGGGATAGATGGAGAGAGACGGGTGTAGATAGAGGGATAGATGGAGAGAGACGGGTGTAGATAGAGGGATAGATGGAGAGAGACGGGTGTAGATAGAGGGATAGATGGAGAGAGAAGGGTGTAGTGTAGATTGTGTAGATAGAGGATAGATGGAGAGAGACGGGTGTAGATAGAGGGATAGATGGAGAGAGACGGGTGTAGATAGAGGGATAGATGGAGAGAGAAGACGGGTGTAGATAGAGGGATAGATGGAGAGAGACGGGTGTAGATAGAGGATAGATAGAGAGTGTAGATAGAGAGAAGGGAGACGGGTGTAGATAGAAGGATAGATGGAGAGACGTGTAGATAGAGGGATAGATGGAGAGAGACGGGTGTAGATAGAGGGATAGATGGAGAGAGAAGGGTGTAGATAGAGGGATAGATGGAGAGAGACGGGTGTAGATAGTAGATAGATAGAAGAGATAGATAGAGAGAGAGACGGATAGATGGAGAGAGAGACGGGTGTAGATAGAGGGATAGATGGAGAGAGACGGGTGTAGATAGAAGGATAGATGGAGAGAGACGGGTGTAGATAGAAGGATAGATGAGAGAGAGAGACGGGTGTAGATAGAGGGATAGATGGAGAGAGACGGGTGTAGATAGAGGGATAGATGGAGATGAGAGAGAGAGAAGGATAGATAGATAGAGGGATAGATGGAGAGAGAAGGGTGTAGATAGAGGGATAGATGGAGAGAGAAGGGTGTAGAGAGGGTGAAGAGGTAGAGGCGGAGACGGGTGGAGAGGGATAGATGGAGAGAGAATAGAAGGGATGATGGAGAGAGAGAGGACGTGGTGTAGATAGAGGGATAGATGGAGAGAGACGGGTGTGAGATGTTGTAGATAGAGGGATAGATGGAGAGAGAGACGGGTGTAGATAGAGGGATAGATGGAGAGAGAAGGGTGTAGATAGAGGGATAGAGAGACGGGTGGAGAGAGAAGGGTGTAGATAGAGGGATAGATGGAGAGAGACGGGTGTAGATAGAAGGGATAAATGGAGAGAGACGGGTGTAGATAGAGGGAGAGATAGATGGAGAGAGACGGGTGTAGATAGAGGGATAGATGGAGACGGGTGTAGAGAGGGAGACGGGTGTAGATAGAGGGATAGATGGAGAGAGACGGGTGTAGATAGAGGGATAGATGGAGAGAGACGGGTGTAGATAGAAGGATAGATGGAGAGAGACGGGTGTAGATAGAGGGATAGATGGAGAGAGACGGGGTAGATAGAGGGATAGATGGAGAGAGACGGGTGTAGATAGAGAGGGATAGATGGAGAGAGACGGGTGTAGATAGAGGGATAGATGGAGATGAGAGAGGGTGTAGATAGAGGGATAGATGGAGATAGAGGAGAGAGAGAAGGGTGTAGATAGAGGGATAGATGGAGAGAGAAGGGTGTAGATAGAGGGATAGATGGAGAGAGACGGGAGAGATGTAGATAGAGGGATAGATGGAGAGAGAACGGGTGTAGATAGAGGGATAGATGGAGAGAGAAGGGTGTAGATAGAGGGATAGATGGAGAGAGAAGGGTGTAGATAGAGGGATAGATGGAGAGAGAAGGGTGTAGATAGAGGGATAGA
>JACRUU010000017.1:2177558-2187558 GCA_030449085.1 Kryptopterus vitreolus
TGTGTGTGTTGGTGTTGGTGTGTGTGTGTGGTGTGTGTGTGTGTGTGTGTGGTGTGTGTTTGTGTGAGTGGTGGTGCTGTGTGTGTGTGTGTGTGTGTGTGTGTGAGTGTGTGTGGTGCGTTTGTGTGTGTGTTAGCGAGTGTGTTTGTGTTTGTTGTGAGTGTGTGTGTGTGTGTGTGCGTACGTGTGTGTGAGTGTTTGATGTGTTGTGTGTGTGTAGTGTGTGTATGTGTTGTTTTTTGGTATGTGCGTGTGTGTAGTGTGCGTGTGTGTGTGTGTTTATATAAATACCTTGCCAAGCAGCCCTTTGTTTTTAGACAGCAGTCCCCCTGCGTTCTTCACAGCTACATCTAATGTCCTCCTGTGCAGCTCCACCGCTGACACAATGAACTCAAACCTACACACACACACACACACACACACATGCACACACACACACACACACACACCACACAATATTATTAATTTACACTTGAGTACATATTTGAGACTGAATGTAAAATTATGCACTTTTTTTGAGCGCATGTATGTGTGTGTGTGTATGTGGTGTGTGTGTGTGTGTGTGTGTGTGTGTGTGTGTGTGTGTGTGTGTGTGTGTTCTTACGAGTGGTCGTAAAAACAGGGTGGAGGTTCTTCCTCACAGTGCTGGTTTTCCGTCGGCCGCTCCGGCTCTTATCCGGCAGCAGGTAGAGGCGGATGTAGGGGTCCGAGCCGTCCTTCCCCAGTGAGATCAGATTACTATAATAATATATTTATATTTATATTTATATTTATATTTATATTTATATTTATATTTATATTTATATTTATAAAGGGAAGATAAGATTCACTCATTCACGTAAACATTAACGACATGGTGCATACATACGGATACAAGTGTCACGATGCATCATTAACATTTATCAGATGGTAATAAATGATTCGTTTATATATTTGTGTTGTGTTGTGTAGCATTATTTTGTAGTGTGTGTCTAGTGTTGTTTTGTATAGTGTGCGATATTGTGCAGAATAATAAGTGTTTTGTGTGCCATGTTGTGTAGTTTTTGTATAGTGTAATATAACGTGTAGTGTTGTCTTGTATTATGTGTTATATTGTGTAGAGTTGTGTATTATATGCAGTGTTGTTTTTTATAGTGTAGTATACTAGTGTGTAGTGTTGTGTAGAATAATGTGTATTGTGTAGTTTTGTGTTGATTTGTAATATGTGGTGTGTGTTGTATATTGTGTAGAATAATGTGTATTGTGTGTAATGTTTATATAGTGTGTTATACTGAGTAGTGTTGTGTAGAATAATGTGTATTGTGTGTTGTATTGTGTAGTCTAGTGCTGATTTGTAATATAATGTGGTGTAGTGTTGTTTTGTATAATGCGCTATATTGTGTAGAGTTGTGTATTGTATGTAGTGTTGTTTTTTATAGTATATACTAGTATTATACTAGTGTGTAGTGTTGTGTAGAAGAATGTGTATTGTGTGTAATGTTGTGTTTTGTAATATAATGTGGTGTGTGTTGTATAGTGTGTAACATTGTGTAGTGTTGTGTATTGTGTTTAATGTTGTGTTTTGTAATATAATGTGGTGTGTTGTATAGTGGGTTACATTTTGTAGTGTTGTGTATTATGTTGTGTATTGTGTGTAGTTTAGTGTTGTGTTTTGTAGTATAATGCGTTGTAGTGTTTTGTATATATGTTATATGTGTGTGTGTTGTGTTATTGTGTATACTGTTTTTGTGTTAGCGTGTTGTGTTGTTGTAGTGTATGTAGTGTGTGTTGTGTTGTAGTTTAGTGTTAGTGTGTTTTGTAGTATAATGCGGTGTAGTGGTGTGATTGTATGTTATGTAGTGTATTGTGTGTGTGTGTAGTTTAGTGTTATACTGTGTTTTGTAGTATAATGCAGTGTAGTGTGTTATGATATGTTATGTAGTGTATTGTGTGTTAATGTATTGTGTGTGTGTGTGTTGTGTTGTTTTTGTAGTGTAGTGTGTAGTGGTTATGTATGTTATGTTGTTGTGTGTGTGTGTGTGTGGTTTATTGTTGTGTTTTGTAGTATAATGTGGTGTAGTGTGTTATGATATGTTATGTAGTGTATTGTGTTGTGTGTGTGTGTGTAGTTTAGTGTTGTGTTTTGTAGTATAATGTGGTGTAGTGTGTTATGATATGTTATGTAGTGTATTGTGTGTGTGTGTGTGTTTAGTGTTGTGTTTTGTAGTATTTGTGGTCGTGTAGTTGGTGTGTTGTAGTGGGATTGGTGTTGTCCGGTTGTAGTGTTGTAGTTTTGTATGTAGTGTGGTCTGTGTTGTGTTTGTAGTGTATTTGTGGTGGGTGGTTTGTGTGTGCGGTTGTTATTGTGTTGTTATTGTGTTTGTGTTTGTAGTAGAATGTTTGTAGTGTGTAGTATGTTAATGTATGACGTGTTTGTGTGGTTGTTAGTTTTGCTTGTGTTTTGTTTTGTTTCTTGGGGTTGTAGTGTGCGTATGATATGTTTATTGTAGGTTCCTGTGTGTGTGTGTGTGTTGTAGCTCGTGTTGTGTTGTATCTATTATTTGTGTAGGTAAGCTGTGTTCTGTTTGTTTGTGTGTTATGATATGTTATGTAGTGTATTGTGTATTGTGTGTAGTTTAGTGTTGTGTTTTGTATTGCTCCGTTGTATAATGTGGTGTAGTGTTGTGTGCGTGTGTTATGATCTGTTATGTAGTGTTTGTGTGTGTGTGTGTGTATCATGTGTTTGGTGTTAATGTTTGAGTGTGGTTGTGTTTGTTGTTTGTTTAGTGTTATGTTGTTGTGTATGTGTGTGTGTGTGTGTGTGTGTTATATATTTATATATTTATATTTATTTACAAATAAGCCAAAATTCATGTAAACATAAACGACGTGGTGTATAAAGGTAAAAATAAACATGCATGGTGTAGAAGTGTCATTAACACTTATGAGATGGTAATAAATGATTTGTTTATTTTTATTAGTATATTTGTGACACATTTATTAATATTTTCCTCAGGGAAGGAGTCTCCAGTGCCAGTGCTGTGTTCCACACAGCGGTGGTTTTAGACAGAGGTGGTTATTTCCGACTCGGTTGCTGGTACGGGGGCGTGGGGGGATGGGTGTGGTGTGTGTGGGGGGGGGGGGGGCCGGTGTGTGGGGGGGGGCTGGGGACGCGTTAACCATGGAAACAGGATCATATCATACATACACATCTCCATGGTAACCGAGTGACAGAGTTCGGAGTGTGTGGGAGCGCAAAAGTCCAACCAACTTTCACTCACTTTTTTTCAAAAAACACCTGATCAGATTGTGTGTGTGTGTGTGTGTGTGTGTGTGTGTGTGTGGTGTGTGGTGTGTGTGTGGTGTGTGTGTGTGTGATCTCACCGGCAGGCGTGTACCACAACAATAAGTTTGTTTCTTTGGGAACTGTGTCTGATAGTGAGCTGTACTTCCCCCAGAGGATACTGCATAGAACCACTGCAGAGAGAGAGAGAGAGAGAGAGAGAGAGAGAGGAGATGAGAGAGAGAGAGATGGAGAGATAGAGGAGAGAGGGAGGAGAGGGAGAGGGAGAAGGAGAGAGAGAGAGAGAGAGAGAAGGAGAGAGAGAGGGAGAGAGAGAGAGAGAGAGAGATAGAGAGAGAGAGAGGGAGAGAGAGAGGAAAAGAGAGAGAGAGAGAGAGAGAGAGAGAGAGAGAGAAGAGAGATCGAGAGAGAATGGAGAAATAGAGGAGGGAGAGAGAGAGAGGGAGAGAGGAAAAGGAGGAGAGAGAGAGAGATAGGGAGAGGAGAGAGAGAGATGAGAGAGAGAGAGAGAGAGAGAGGAGAGAGAGAGAGAGAGAGAGAGGGAAGAGAGAGAGAGAGAGAGAGAGAGGAAGAGATGAGGAGAGAGAGAGAGAGAGAGAGATAGAGGGAGAGAGGGAGAGAGAGAGAGGGAGAGCGAGAGAGAGAGAGAGAGCGAGAGAGGAGAGAGAGAGAGAGAGGGATGAGAGAGAGAAGAGGGAGAGAGGGAAGAGGAGAAGGAGAGAGAGATAGAGAGAGAGAGAGGAGAGAGAGGAGAGAGAGAGAGAGAGAGGAGAGAGAGAGAGAGAGAGAGAGAGAGAGAGAGAGAGCTGGAGAGAGGGAGAGAGACAGATGGAGAGATGAGAGGAGAGAGAGAGAGATAGAGAGAAGAGAGACACAAAGAGTGAAAAAAAGAGTATGAGAAAAGGACAGACACACAAAACCACAGACACACACACACTAACACACACACTAACAACACACACACACACACACTAACACACACACAACACTACACACACACACACACACTAACACACACAAACACACACACACACACACACACACCACACACACACACACACACAAAACACACACAACACACAACACACACACACACACACAACACCACACACACACACACACAAACACAACACACACACACACAAACACACCAATACACAAACAACACACACACACACACACACACACACACACACACACACAACACACACACAAAACACACCACACACCCACACAACACACACAAACCAGACTCACACACACACACACACACACACACACACACACACACACACACCATCACACACCCACACACACACAAATCCTGGTGAGGGACAGTGAGGTGACAGTATGTGTGACCAGTGTGTGACATACACACACACACACACACACACACACACACACACACACAACACACACACACACACACACACACACACACACACACACACACCTTTCCCTTTCTTATTTTAATTTAATTAATTTATTTATTCTAAAAACTCCCTGTTCTACTCATTACGTTTATATTACAGTATATTATTTTTATTATTATTATTATTATTATTGTTATTATTATTATTATTATTATTATTATTATTATTATTATTTCTGTTACGTGTCTGTACATTTAATGCTTTGCCAACACAAGTGTTCATATTTGTCAGGCCAATAAAATAAAGCAAGAGAGAGAGAGCGAGAGAGAGAGAGAGAGAGAGAGCGAGAGAGCGAGAGAGAGAGCGAGAGAGCGAGAGAGAGAGAGAGAGAGAGAGACGAGAGAGAGCGAGAGAGAGAGAGAGCGAGAGAGAGCGAGAGAGAGCGAGAGAGAGAGCAGACTAAACAAGTGAGAGATAAAGTGATGGAGAAGTACACTGAGTGAGAAAGACAGATATGAGAGAGATAGTGTGAGATATGAGACATAAGTAAGACAAACAGACAAAACAGAAGTGTGTGGGGGGAGTGAGAGACAGACAGGGAAAGAGACAGAGAGAAAAAAAAAGATGAGCAAAAAGACAACGAAGAGAAAGTGAGGCGAAGTGAGAAAGAGATACAGGCAAAGCGAAAACGTAACGAATAATGAGGGGTAGAACAAGTGCGAGACAGACAGGAAGAGATACAGAGGCTGACAAACAGTGTACAGTGAGACAGTAGTACAGCAAAAAGAGAGAGCGAGAGATAAAGTGGAGACAAAATGGACAGAGAGAGAGACAGACAGACAGACAGACAGACAGGGAATGGCAGATAGATACAAAGACAAAGTAAGAGAGACACACAGAGAGAAAGGTGGAGAGACAGACATTTAAAACAATGTAAAAAAAGAAAAGAGAGACAAAGATAACATGAAGAGAGAGAGAGAGATTGAACGTAGTGTGAAAAGTGAGAGAGAGGTAATTTGTGTGCAAGAAGAGACAGTGTAACTAGATGGGTGAACAAAAAGTGTAAAGAAAGTTAACTTAAGAATGAAAGAGAGAAAGAGAGAAACGGACAGATAGAGACAGGGGAAAGAGAGAACACGAGGGGTAGACGAGAGCGACAGAGAGGAAGAGAAAGAGAGAGATAGAGTTAGACAGAGAGAGAGAGAGAGAAGAGAGAGAACAGAGTGTGAAGAGTGTGAAAAAGAGACAATGTAAGAGAGACACACAGGCAGAAAGGTAGAGAGACAGACATGTGAGCAAAAAGTGTAAAGAAAAGAGAGACATTGAGAGTGAAGGGAAGGATGAGACGAGTTAGAGACGAGTTGGCAGAATGAAAGAGAGAAACGGACAGATAGAGACAGGGGAAAGAGGGAGTCAAAAAGCAAGAGAGGTAGATGAAGTGAGCGACAGAGAGGAAGAGAAAGAGAGAGAGAGAGAGAGAGAGAGAGAAATGAACAGAGTGTGAAGAAGAGACAATGTAAGAGAGACACGCAGGCAGAAAGGTAGAGAGACAGACAGAGGAAGAGAGAGAGAAAAATGAACCGAGTGCGAAGAAGAGACAATGTAAGAGAGACACGCAGGCAGAAAGGTAGAGAGACAGACAGAGAAAAAGAGAGAAAGAGAGAGATTATATACGGAGACACAAAGAGAAAGAAAGAGAGAGAGAGAGAAATAGAGTGATAGAGAGTTAAAACCATTCCAGGGGTTACAGTATGTGGTTACAGTATGAGGTAAACGGATCTCCACAGTCTTACGTCTGATCTGAGCATGTGTATCGCTGCAGCACATCAACACGACCTTACTGGAGGTCAAACGAATCAGATCAATGTTCTTACAGTCAGCCATTACCTGCTACCCTCCCCCTCCCCCGTCCCCCGTCCCCCATCCCCCCCTCGACTCCACCCCAGAACATAGACTTGGGTCGTGTCCAAAACAGCACACGTCTCGGCAAAAACTGCCCGCCTCAGCAGAAAACCCAACTGCTCCATTTTCCGAGTAGACAGTGGAGATATGGCAGGATAGATTGGGTAGATTTGGGATGCTGCCAGACGGAGCGGGAGGGAAGACCCATCGATTCAGGGCTTAAAGGAAAGCAGGGGAAATGTTCCCCGGTAACTCCAGACCATAAAGTCCTCCAGGGTGTCGTCCTCAAGTGTGGTTAACCGTTCTAATGTCAAGGTATCTGCAGGGAGGTGGTGTAGCCCAGTGGTTAAGGTGTTGGCCTCCGGACCCCAAGATCACGGGTTCAAATCCCACCACCAAGTTACCACTAGTGGCCCCTTAACCCTCAATTGCTCAGTTGTACGTCGCTCTGGATAAGGGCGTCTGCCAAATGTAAATGTTTAGGGGTTGGCCCGTGTTGGTGTATCCGAAATTTCTGAAGATGTTCACGCTAATAATGCTGTGTAGGTCAGAAGGTGTGTTGGCTCATAAGGTTTTGCCTTATCCCCGTATCTAGCTGTAATGCAAAACTGGATGGCAGGTCTCATGGGTCACATTACCTCATTAGTCGCCAAATAGAACGCGTTTGGAGGAAGAAGAGATCCCAGAGATACCCACAGACATCACCCACTATTAATAGAAGCCCTCTGAGGTGGGCAAAATTGAAAGCAGATTTTCTTTCATTTAGACCAACAGGAAATGTGACTGAGCTTTGTTCTCTTTTGTTTCTACATAAAACCCGAGGCTTGTGCTACAACCTCTCACAGGCTGTAATAGGAAACAGTTGATTTGAAGATGGCATGCACCAAACCAAGGGCTAGTAGTAGATCGGGTATTGGAGACACTTTGAAGCTTACCAAACTATGTGTTGGAGACCTCCATTGAAAAAAGATGACCACCGAGCCTTCATGAGTTGTTGAAGAGGCTAGGTCACTACCTCCTGGGCGTCTCGGCGCTAGTCTTACATTTACGGCATTTGGCAGACGCCCTTATCCTTACAACTGAGCAATTAAGGGTTAAGAGTCTTGCTCAAGGGCCCACTAGTGGCAGTGGTGGGGTTTGAACCCATGATCTTCCGGCCCAGAGGACAACACTGGGCTACCATCACCCTACCAGTCTTCTATTGCTAGTCTTCTATGGCTAACTCGGTTACTTCAAAGGTAAAGCTGCTTTTATACTTATCAACAGGGATAAACTCTTCCAGAGGAGGGTCAGCTATGATACAGCATCATTGAGCATAGAAGATTAAGGGTTTTGCCCAAGGGCCCATGAGTGGCAGCTTGGCGATACCCGAGCTTGAACGCCAAGCTTCCAATTAGTAACCCGGGGCTACCATGTAGCTACCATCACCCCTAATTTGTGGTCAAGACCAATCCTACACATTTACAGACATTTACTGCATTTGGCAGACACGACGTACAGCTGAGCAATTGAGGGTTAAGGGCCTTGCTCAAGGGCCCATGAGTGGCAGCTTGGCGATACCCGAGCTTGAACGCCAAGCTTCCAATTAGTAAACCGGAGCTATCCTTGTAGCTACCATCACCCCTAATTTGGAGTCAAGACCAATCCTACACATTTACAGTTTACATTTGGCAGACGCCTTTATCCAGAGTGACCAACAACTAAGCAATTGAGGGTTAAGGGCCTTGCTCAAGGGCCCACTTTTTTTTTTTGTTGGTGGGATTTGAACCTGCGATCTTCTGATCTTCTGGTCCAAAGGCCTTAACCACCGAGCTACCACCTGGCCCTGAGATACATCATTCATTCATTCATCTTCTACCAAACCCTAGCTTTCTAAAACCGCTTTTATCCGATCTTCCCTCGGGTCACGGGGAGTCTGTGTCTATCTCAGGCGTCTATGGGCATTAAGGCAGGATACACCCTGGATGGAATGCCAACCCATCACACTACACACACACACACACACACACACACACACACACATTCATACACTAGGGACAATTTTCCAAGGTGCCAATCAACCTACCGTGCATGTTTTTGGACCGGGAGGAAACCGGAGAACCCGGAGAAAAAACACCTGAGGCACGAGGAGAACATGCACAAACTCCACACACACATGGCCGAGACGGGAATCGAACCCGGACCCTGGCGGTGTGAGGCGAACGTGCTAACCACTAAGCCACTGTGCCCCCTGAGCTACACCATCATTTCAGAAATACATGTGTGTAAATGTGTGTGCCTACTTCTGCAGCTGTGCCAGTCTGTGTTGTAACTCCAGAGTGGCTGTAGGTAGTGAAACATCAGATGCCAGACTTTGAGTCGAGTCTCTGTGTGTCGATTCTCTCGGCGTCGAGTTTCTACGTGTTGAGTCCCTTTGTGTCGAGTCTCTTCTTGGAAAGTCCATTTGCGTTCCGCTCTGAACCAGGCTTACCGGTGAGCCCTCCGAGCCTCTTTTACCCCGCAAAGTAACCCCGGTGGGGACAGATTTGCAGGGGGTTGTGTGTAGGGTGTGGGTGGAGTGTATAGCGGAAGTGGAGTTTGTGGTAGTGGGGTTGTTTGTTTGTGATGTTGCAGCAGCTGGGGTGGTGCGTTGGTCTAAGGATGGTTGACCAGTTCGGGTCTCCATTTCAAGGCATAGAATCTGTAAAACACAGAGCACACGGGTTCAACTTGTACCACAGGGTAAATGTTTAGAAGGAATACATTTATTTTAAAGCTCATGGCCATAAGTGAGAGTAGGCCATGAGCCACATATTGCCATGAGCTTTGGGTCATAACCGAAAGGGCAAGATCCCGGATACAGGCGGCCGAAATGAGCTTCCTTCGAAGGGTGTCTGGGCGCTCCCTTAGAGATAGTGTGATAAGTTCAGTCACTCGGGAGGAGCTCAGAGTAGATCCTCTGCTCCTCCAGAGCTGGCGTGGCTCGGGCATCTATTTCGGATGCCTCCTGGGCGCCTTCCGGGGAGGTGTTTCGGGCATGTCCCACCGGAAAGAGGCACCCAGAACACGATTATGGGACTATGTCTCTCGACTGTCCTGGGAACGCCCCCCGGGGGAGCTAGAGGAAGTAGCTGTAGAGAGGGAAGTCTGGGCATCTCTGCTTAGACTGTTGCCCCCGCGACCCGGTCCCGGATAAGCGGTAGAAAATGGAGGTGGAGATGGAGACATTTATTTTAAAGCATAAACACAAACAAACTCACCCTGAGCACCAGCTTGAGTTTTAGTGTGCTGTTTGGACCAGAGTTGCTGAGGGGGAACTGCTGCACCAGGGTCATGTCCTCATCCTTGAGGAGGCGTCCTAGCGCCACTCGCACTTTTCCCAGCAAGCACTTGTGCTTATCATCCTTTACCTGGAAACCAGACACAAGGATCTCATTATCCTGAGATCTTTTCACATCAGCGA
>JACRUU010000017.1:2192558-2195058 GCA_030449085.1 Kryptopterus vitreolus
GTGGCTTATTTACAATAAACAGCAGTGTAATAAACATCGTATCGTGCAAGCAAGCAGGAGATGTAAACCGCAGCTCCCGGTTACAGCCTGGTCCGTTTAATACTTAATGCTAGCTCGTTAAGAGAGACGAGTGTTTAGACACCAAAAACCCATTTGGGGTGTTTTTTCAGGAGGGGGCGGGGCCAGTGACGCACATGACATCATCAAATTATCCAGAGTCCGACTCCTGTCGATGTGCCGAGCGTTTAGACATGTCACATGACCCTGTGTCCGGGTTTTGCCGTTTGGCGTTTTTTTTTCACGTAACACCATGCGGCAGTCACATGATCGTGACTCACCTACGAGTGGATATGTCAAATTGCGGGCATTTCGGGTGAACAGCGGAGCATCAAATTTCCCCATTCATTCTCTATGGGGCCGGAATGTCACGGATTTCCCCAAATTAAACATTTCATATTACTTTTATAAGGAATCGCTCAACGGAATTCCGAACCCGGGGCCAAAAAGAGGGAATTTTCCCCTATAGAAAATGAATGGGGTTGAAATTTGGTGCCTCACAGTTCGGGGCCTGTGAGCGTCCGACATGCACATATGGCAAATCCACTCGTAGGGGGTCCAGAGTGGATCACGATCATATACATCCCGAATCCCACACACCCCATTCGGAATTACACGAAATCCGTGACATTCCGGCCCCATAGAGAATGAATGGGGAAATTTGACGCTCCACCGTTCGGCCAAGTGTTCGCCCGGCATGCACATGTGACATAAACACTCGTAGGTGAGTCGGTCATGATCATATGACTGTCGCATGCCTCGGACACAGGGTCATGTGCATGTCTAAACGCCCGGCACATCGGCGGGACACTGGATAATTTGATGATGTCACATACGTCATTAGCCCCGCCCCCTCTATATATTAATGTTAAATGGACCAGGCTGTAAGGAGTCACGCCCAGAGCTGGGGTTTGCATCGGCAAGCGTCACTCACATTTTCTTCTGGAAATGTCCCATGTCTAGTTTATTATTGAGGGAGGGGGGGGGGGGTGTCATGGTTTAGCGGTTAGCATGCTCGCCTCACACCTCCCTGTTCTCCCCGTGCCTCAGGGGTTTTTTCTCCAGGTTCCCCCACCAGGTTGATTGGCACCTTGGAAAAATTGTCCCTAGTGTATGAAAGTGTGTGTGTGTGTGAGTGTGTGTGATGGCTCGGCATTCCATACACTGTGTATCCTGTCTTGATGCCCCAAGACAGCCTGAGATAGGCACAGGTTCCCCGAGACCCGAGGGAAGATCCGTAAAAGATGAATGAATGAATGAATGAATGAATGGATTACATTCGTCTATGGAAGTCACATGATTAACGAGTGGGACGAGAAGAATCGACTCCTGAGTATTTAAAGCGACTCGTTTCTTCTAAAACATCAAAGACGAACGTTTGTCTGAGACCAGCGTGTTTGGAAATGCATGATGGACGAAAGGCATTTCGGCGTGAACAATCTCAGCCGCCAAACAGAGATGAACAAGCGAGATGTCCTTCACAACACACACACACACACACACACACACACATTTCTGGGAAAGCTACAGTACCTTCAGCAGGCCTCTGTACTGGTGTTTGGGGGCGTCAGGAGGGAATTCGAGCTGCTCGCTCTTGCACAGAAAGTGAAATAAAACAAAATGTCAGCGCGACATGGAAACACCGCATATCACCGTATAGCTGGAGGAACACGTTCTAATCTCGAGTGGAACCCGGAAGCCATTCGGAGAACTTGACAGCGTGTTTTTGAAGAAAAAAAAAAACGCAGAAGGCCACGCTGGATGTTCAGAAACATAGCCACTGTGGGAGAGCGTCAGGACGCAATCAGACCCTAGACATCTGCAAAACCTGGCTGGGATGTGACCAGTAACCTGTTCCACCATAAATCCAGCTGTATGGAGATCCGCTTTCCATGGCGAACAAACACCAGGCCTCCTCACAACATCGCCCCGACATCATCAAGGTCGCAGGTTCAAATCCCGCACCACTTGTGGGTCCTTGAGCAAGACACTTAACCATCAGTGCATTCCTACTGCCGGGCCCAAGTCCGCGGAGGGCTGCGTTAGGAAGGGGATCCAGTGTAAAAACACGGCGCCAAATCTACCATCCGCTATGGCGCCCCCTAATGGGCGAAACGAAAAATCTTCTAAGAAGAAGCGATACTGGCGATATTCAATTGGTTAACTAAAACCAGTTAGAATCTATTCTGCATTTGATAAGATACTGGAAACCAATAGGGGACCATTAAGCCCTGAGTAAGTTTCCATACTGGTTCCTGATTAAATATGACCATCGATTTTACATGGACTGGAAACGATCCAGTTTAGAGTTGATGGTTTGAGGTGGGGTTATTCTGAGTGGAAACCATTAAGTGTCATTTAAACCTCATGTGATGGCTGGGAAAGGTCCCTTTAAACGGTCTAGAATCGGTGTGGTAGGGACCAGGGGGCGTGGCCAAGCCCT
>JACRUU010000017.1:2197558-2200058 GCA_030449085.1 Kryptopterus vitreolus
TAGGTTTAATTCTAAACCCAATGTCAGGTTTAACTCTAACCCCAACATCAGGTTTAACTCTAATCCCAACATCAGGTGTAACTCTAACCCCAACAGAAAAAGGGTAATTCTAACCCCAACACCAGGTTTAACTCTAATCCCAACATCAGGTTTAACTCTAATCCCAACATCAGGTTTAACTCTAACCCCAACATCAGGTTTAACTCTAACCCCAACATCAGGTTTAACTCTAACCCCAACATCAGGTTTAACTCTAATCCCAACATCAGGTTTAACTCTAACCCCAACATCAGGTTTAACTCTAACCCCAACATCAGGTTTAACTCTAATCCCCAACATCAGGTTTAACTCTAATCCCAACATCAGGTTTAACTCTAACCCCAACATCAGGTTTAACCAACCCCAACATCAGGTTTAACTCTAATCCCCACATCAGGTTTAACTCTAATCCCAACATCAGGTTTAACTCCAACCCCAACATCAGGTTTAATTTTAACCCCAACATCAGATTTAACTCCAATCCCAACAGTAGGTTTTATTCTAATCCCAACATCAGGTTTAATTCTAATCCCAACAGAAGGACTAAATCCAAACCGAAACGTTATTATTTACCTCTTCAACTTTCTGCTCCCTGTGAAGTTTGGACAAATCAACCATTAGACTAGAAAAGAAAAGAAAAGAAAAGAAAAGAAAAGAAAAGAAAGAAAGAAAGAAAAGAAAGAAAGTAAAAGAAAGAAATATAAACATGTTACTTTGACAGAAATTTGCAGATCTGACATAAAATAAACGTATGGGTTTATATATCACACAATACCTGCCCAAGAAATCGTCTTTGTCTGGGTCTTCATCAAAAAGCTCGATCTCTAGATGTTGTCCGGAATATTCGTACACCGTCGCCTGGAGTTACACGCAAACATGACGTACATGACAGACATGACGCACATCCGGTACATTATCACACCGTTATTCCTTATCCCGACTCACCTCGAACACTTCATTCCACCTGGGGTTTAAACACTCTTTAATGGTCTTGCTCTGGAAAATCTGATTGGAGACCTGGACGACTCCGTACGGGTCTGATTTGCCCTTGATCAGACCACCGAACAACTTGTCCTTCCCCTCCAGATCTTGTGCTTCCAGGAAGTGGATCCTTAACACACCCTGTTAACACACACATCATACAGGCACGTTAAATAACGCCCTTATAACGAGTCCCGTCTCGGCCATGTGTGTGTGTGGAGTTTGTGCATGTTCTCCCCGTGCCTCAGGGGGTGTTTCCTCCGGGTTCTCCGGTTTCCTCCTCCGGTCCAAAAACATGTACGGTAGGTTGATTGGCACCTTGGAAAATTGTCCCTAGTGTATGAGTGTGTGTGTGTGTGTGTGTGTGTGTGTGTGTGTGTGTGTGTGTGATGGGTTGGCATTCCATCCAGGGTGTATCCTGACTTAATGCCCATAGACGCCTGAGATAGGCACAGACTCCCCGTGACCCGAGGGAAGATCGGATAAAGCGGTAGAAGATGAATGAATTGTGTGTGTGTGTGTGTGTGTGTGTGTGTGTGTTTTAACCTTAGGCATGGGAAAGCGCAGCTGCTCCAGCTCTACGTCGCCCACTAGTGGTACAGTAATTCTGTTCGGCAGGACCAGGTAGCTGGAGATGACGTCCTGGATCAGGTTGTCCGAGAATCCACTGCCGACACGGAAACACAAGTTGGTCTTATTAATATTAAGAATAACGATACAGCGCCCCCTGGAGCACAGAAGGATCCAAGAGTGGATCCTAACCCAGCGCCTTTACCACTGATCGATAAACCTCCCCTTCTTCTGGCAACTCAACTCACATTTTGACCCCTTATGGTTGTTCATAGGTTTGGGCCCTTTGGGTCCCAGGATATTGGCCCTAGTGGTAAGTCACCTGATCCCAACACGATTTTGGCCCTCAAGAACTGGGAGGGGTGTAGCTCAGTTGTCTAAGGAGGTTGGCTACTGATCGGAAGGTCAGGGGTTCAATCCCAAGTATCGCCAAGCTGCCACCTTTGGGTCCTTGAGCAAGGCCCTTAAACCTCTGTGCTCCGGGGGGCGCTGTATCATGTCCTGGGATATACGAAGAAGCAATCTCACTGTAATGTTTGAACATGCGTTCAAACCCCACCACCACCACCGCCACCAAGCTGCCACTAGTGGGCCCTTGAGCAAGGCCCTTAACCCTCAGTTGTAAGTCGCTCTGGATAAGGGCGTCTTCCAGATTCTCTAAATGTAAATGCTGTAAATATTTAGGTGACAAATATTCTTCTTCTTCTTCTTCTAACCGGTCCATATAGCCCACACGTGTCAGACCAAAGGTCCGGGGTCCGAATGTGGCCCTTCGCGCCATTTTCTGTGGCCCCGCAAGAGCTTAAAATAAGGCTTGACAATAAACTACACCTCCCACAATGCATGCGACTGTGTTCGCCGCGAAGTGACGGCATCCCGCCACTAGAGTGCAGCGTATCCCACAATCCCG
>JACRUU010000017.1:2212558-2232558 GCA_030449085.1 Kryptopterus vitreolus
ATTTGATATGATTTGATGAGATTTGGTGGAGATTTGAAGAGATTTGGTTGAGATATGAGGATGTTTGAGGAGATTTGAGGGGAATTGAGGAGATTTGGTGGAGATTTGGTGGAGATTTTGAGGAGATTTGAGGGGATTTGAGGGGATTTGATGGTGGAGATTTGAGGAGATTTGAGGAGATTTGAGGGGGATATTTGGTGGAGAGATCTGGGTGGGAGATTTGAGGAGATTTGTGGAAATTTGATGAGATTTGGTGATTTGAGGAGATTTGGTTGAGATTTGAGGAGATTTGTGGAGATTTGATGAGATTTGGTGAGATTTGGTTGAGATTTGGTGGAATTTGAGGAGATTTGAGAGATTTGGGAAATTTGATGAGATTGGGAGATTTGGTGATTTGAGGAGATTTGGTGATTTGAGAGATTTGGTGGAGATTTGAGATTTGGTGGAAATCTGATTTGAGATTTGGTGATTTGAGGAGATTTGGTGATTTGAGGAGATTTGGTGATTTGAGGAGATTTGGTGGAGATTTGAGGAGATTTGAGGAGATTTGGTGGAGATTTGAGAGATGTTTGAGGAGATTTTGAAGAATTTGAATATGGATTTGAGGAGAATTTGGTGGAGATTTGAGGAGATTTGGTTGAGATAGGAGATGATTTGAGGAGATTTGAGGGGAATTGGTGAAGAGATTTGAGGAGGAATTGAGGAGATTTGGGGGAGATGGTTGGGGAGATTTGAGGGAGATTTGAGGGATTTGGGGAGATTGGTGGGGATTTGGGGAGATTGGTGAGAGATTTGGTGGATTTGAGGAGATTTGGGAGATTTGGAGATTTGAGAGGATGATTTGAGGAGATTTGGTGGATTTGAGGAGATTTGTGGAAATCTGGAGATTTGGTGATTTGGAGGATATTGGTGGAGATTTGAGGAGATTTGTGGAAATTGGATGATGAGATTTGGTGATTTGAGGAGATTTGGTGATTTGAGGATTTGAGGAGATTTGAGGAGATATGGTGGAGATTTGAGGAGATTTGTGGAAATTTGATTTGAGATTTGGTGATTTGAGGAGATTTGGTTGAGATTTGAGGAGATTTGTGGAAATTTGATGAGATTTGATTTGGTGGAGATTTGAGGAGATTTGAGGGGATTTCATTGAGATTTGTGGAAATTTGATGAGATTTGGTGATTTGAGGAGATTTGGTGATTTGAGATTTGAGGAGATTTGAGGAGATTTGAGGATGTTTGAGGAGATTTGAAGAGATTTGATATGATTTGATGAGATTTGGTGGAGATTTGAAGAGATTTGGTTGAGATATGAGGATGTTTGAGGAGATTTGAGGGGAATTGGTGGAGGAGGAGATTTGAGGAGATGGAGATTTGGTGGAGATTTGAGGGGAGATTGGTGGAGATTTGGTGGTGGAGATTTGGTGGAGATTCGGTGGAGATTTGGTGGAGATTTGATTGGTGGAGGAGATTTGAGGGGAATTTGGTGGAGATTTGAGGGGAATTGGTGGAGATTTGAGGGGGAATTGGGGAGGATTGAGGAGGATTTTGAGGAGATTTGAGGGGAATTGGTGGAGATTTGAGGGGAATTGGTGGAGATTTGAGGAGATTTGGAGATGGAATTGGTGGAGATTGAGGGGCAGATTTGGTGGGAGATTGAGATTTGGTGGAGGATGGATTGGTGGGTTAGGAGGATTTGGTGGAGATTTGGGAGGCGCTGGTGATTTGGTGGAGATTTGAGGGGATTTGGTGGATTGGTTTGGGGGATTTGAGGGGAATTGGTGGAGATTTGAGGGTAATTTGGTTAGAGGGGAGATTTGAGTGGATTTGGTGGAGATTTGGTGGAGATTTGAGGAGATTGGGAGATTTGGAGATTTGGAGATTTGAGATTTGATGAGATGGAGATTTGGTGGAGATTTGGTGGAGATTTGAGGAGATTTGAGGAGATTTGAGGAGATTTGAGGAGATTTGGAGATGGAGATTTGGGAGAGGGGGATTTGGTGGAGATTTGGTGGAGATTTGGAGGAGATTTGGTGGAGATTTGAGGAGATTTGGTGGAGATTTGGTGGAGATTTGGAGATTTGGTGGAGATTTGGAGATTTGGTGGAGATTTGAGGAGATTTGGTGGAGATTTGGTGGAGATTTGGTGGGAGGAGAGGAGATTTGGTGGAGATTTGAGGAGGATTTGGTGGAGATTTGAGGAGCTTTGAGGAGATTTGAGGGGAATTGGTGGAGATTTGAGGAGATTTGGAGGAGATTTGAGGAGATTTGGTGGAGATTTGAGGAGATTTGAGGAGATTTGAGGAGATTTGAGGAGATTTGGTGGAGATTTGGTGGAGCTTTGAGGATGATTTCAGGTGGAGATTTGGTGGAGATTTGAGGAGATTTGGTGGAGATTTGAGGAGATTTGGTGGAGATTTGAGGAGATTTGAGGGGATTTCATTGAGATTTGTGGAAATTTGATGAGATTTGGTGATTTGGTGATTTGAGGAGATTTGGTGATTTGAGGAGATTTGGTGATTTGAGGAGATTTGGTGGAGATTTGAGGAGATTTGTGGAAATCTGATGAGATTTGGTGATTTGAGGAGATTTGGTGATTTGAGGAGATTTGGTGAGATTTGAGGAGATTTGTGGAGATTTGAGGAGATTTGAGGAGATTTGGTGGAGATTTGAGGATGTTTGAGGAGATTTGAAGAGATTTGATATGATTTGATGAGATTTGGTGGAGATTTGAAGAGATTTGGTTGAGATATGAGGATGTTTGAGGAGATTTGAGGGGAATTGAGGAGATTTGAGTGGAGATTTGGTGGAGATTTGGGGGAATGGAGATTTGGTGGAGATTTGGTGGAGATTTGAGGGATTTGAGATTTGTGAGATTTTGAGGAGATTTGTGGAGATTTGGTGGAGATTTGGTGGGGATTTGGTGGAGATTTGGTGGGGATGCGTTGAGGAGATTTGGTGGAGATTTGGTGGGGATTTGAGGAGATTTGAGGAGATATGGTGGAGATTTGAGGAGATTTGTGGAAATTTGATGAGATTTGGTGATTTGAGGAGATTTGGTGGAGATTTGAGGAGATTTGAGGAGATATGGTGGAGATTTGAGGAGATTTGAGGAGATTTGAGGAGATATGGTGGAGATTTGAGGAGATTTGTGGAAATTTGATGAGATTTGGTGATTTGAGGAGATTTGGTTGAGATTTGAGGAGATTTGTGGAAATCTGAGAGATTTGAAATCTGATGAGATTGGTGATTTGAGGAGATTTGGTGATTTGAGGAGATTTGGTGGAGATTTGAGGATTTGTTTGAGGAGATTTGAAGAGATTTGGTGGATGATGATTTGATGAGATTTGGTGGAGATTTGAAGAGAGGTTGAGATTTGGGATATTTGGTGGAGATTTGAGAGATTTGATGGAGAGTTTGGTGGAGATTTGAGGATGAGATTTGAAAGGTTTGGAGATTTGAGGAGATGATTTTGGGAGATTTGGAGATTTGAGGAGATTTGAGGAGATTGGAGATGGGGAGATTTGAGGAGATTTGGTGGAGATTTGAGGAGATTTGGTGGAGATTTGAGGAGATTTGTTGGAGATTTGGGGGAGATTTGAGGGGAGATTTGGTGAGGGGATGATTTGGTGGAGATGGAGATTTGAGGAGATTTGAGGAGATTTGAGGGAATTGTGAGATTTGAGAGATTTGTGGTGATTTGAGGGAGATTTGGAGATTTGAGGAGAGAGGGGAATTGGTGGAGATTTGAGGAGATTTGAGGGGAATTGGTGGAGATTTGAGGAGATTTGAGGAGATTTGAGGGGAATTGGTGGAGATTTGAGGGGAATTGGTGGAGATTTGAGGAGATTTGAGGAGATTTGGGGGGAATTTGAGGAGATTTGAGGGGAATTGGTGGAGATTTGAGGAGATTTGGTGGAGATTTGGTGGAGATTTGGTGGAGATTTGGTGGAGATTTGAGGAGATTTTTGGTGGAGATTGGAGATTTGGTGGAGATTTGGTGGAGGATTTGGGAGATGGAGATTTGGTGGAGATTTGGTGGAGATTTGGAGATGGAGATTTGGTGGAGATTTGGTGGAGATTTGGTGGAGGTGGATTTGAGGAGATGTGGTGGAGATTTGAGGAGATTTGGTGAGGAGATTTGAGGAGATTTGGTGGAGATTTGAGGAGATTTGAGGAGATTTGGTGGAGATTTGAGGAGATTTGGTGGAGAGATTTGGTGAGATTTGAGTTTGGAGATTTGGTGGAGATTTGGTGGAGAGATTTGTGGTGGAGATTTGGTGGAGATTTGAGGATGGAGATTTGAAGTGGAGATTTGTGGAGATTTGGTGGAGATTTGAGGAGATTTGAGGGGAATTGGTGGAGATTTGGTGGAGATTTGGTGGAGGATTTGGTGGAGATTTGGTGGGGATTTGGTGGGAGATTTGGTGGAGATTTGTGGAGATTTGGTTTGGAGATTTGGTGGAGATTTGGTGGAGATTTGGTGGAGATTTGAGGAGATTTGGAGATTTGGTGGAGATTTGATGGATATTTGGTGGAGATTTGGTGGAGTTTGGATTTGAGGAGATTTGGTGGAGATTTGAGGAGATTTGAGGAGATTTGAGGAGATTTGAGATTTGAGATTTGAGGAGAATTTGAGGAAATGGAGATTTGGTGGAGATTTGAGGAGATTTGGTGGAGATTTGAGGGGAGATTTGTGGATATTTGATGAGATTTGAGGGAGATTTGGTGGAGATTTGGAGATTTGAGGGAGATTTGGTGGAGATTTGGGAGCTTTGGTGGAGATTTGGGGGAGGATTTGGTTGGAGATTTGGTGGAGATTTGGAGATTTGGTGGAGATTTGGTGGAGATTTGAGGGGAGATTTGGTGGAGATTTGGTGGAGAGATTTGGTGGAGATTTGAGGGAGATTTGGAGATTTGGAGATTTGAGGAGATTTGAGGAGATTTGAGGTGGAGATTGGTGGAGATTTGAGGAGATTTGGTGGAGATTTGAGGAGATTTGGTGGAGATTTGAGGAGATTTGAGGAGATTTGAGGGGAGATTTGGTGGAGATTTGAGGAGATTGGTGAGATTTGAGATTTGAGGAGATTTGAGATTGAGATTTGAGGGGAATTGATTTGGGAGATTTGAGGAGATTTGAGGAGATTTGAGGGGGATTGGTGGAGATTTGAGGAGGATTTGTGGAGATTTGAGGAGATTTGGTGGAGATTTGAGAGATTGGATTTGAGGGGAATTTGGTGGAGATTTGGTGGAGGAGGTTTGGTGGAGATTTGAGATGGAGATTTGGTGGAGATTTGATGGATATTTGGTGGAGATTTGGTGGAGATTTGAGGAGATGTGGGGGAGATTGGGAGATTTGGTGGAGATTTGAGGAGCTTTGGGAGATTTGAGGAGATTTGAGGAAATTTGGTGGAGATTTGGTGGGATTTGAGGAGATTTGGTGGAGATTTGGGAGATGGAGATTTGTGGAGATTTGGAGATTTGGTGAGATTGGTGGAGATTTGAGATTTGGTGGATTTGGTGGATTTGGTGGAGATTTGGTGGAGATTTGAGGAGATTTGGTGGAGATTTGAGGAGATTTGAGGAGATTTGGTGGAGATTTGGGAGATGGTGGATTTGGGAGATTTAGGGGAGATTTGGTGGAGATTTGGTGGAGATTTGAGGAGATTTGGTGGAGATTTGGTGGATGAGAGATTTGAGGGGAATTGGAGATGTTGATGGAGATTTGGTAGATTTGAGGAGATTTGGGTGGCGATTGAGGAGATTTGGAGATTTGGTGGAGAGGTTTTTGGTGGAGATTTGGTTGGTGGAGATTTTGGTGGAGATTTGTGGTGGAGGAGATTGATTTGGTGGAGATTTTTGGTGGAGATTTGTGGAGATTTGGTGGAGATTTGAGGAAATTTGAGGAGATTTGAGAGATGGATGAGATTTGTGGGAGATTTGTGGAGATTTGAGATTTGAGATTTGGTGGAGATTTGAGGAGATTTGGAGGAGATTTGGAGATTTGGGAGATTTGGTGGAGATTTGGTGGAGATTTAAGGAGATTTGGTGGAGATTTGAGGAGCTTTGAGGGGAATTGGTGGACATTTGAGAATTTGGTGGAGATTGGTGGAGATTTGGTGGAGATTTGAGAGATTTGAGGAGATTTGGTGGAGATTTGGTGGAGATTTGGTGGAGATTTGGTGGAGATTTGGTGGAGATTTGGAGACGTTGAGTGGAGATTTAGGTGGAGATTTGAGTGGAGATCAGATTTGGTGGAGATTTGGTGGAGATTTGAGGAGATTTGAGGAGATTTGAGGAGATTTGAAGATTGGTGGAGATTTGGTGGAGATTTGAGGAGATTTGAGGAGATTTGAGGAGATTTGGTGGAGATTTGATGAGATTTGGTGGAGATTTGAGGGAGAGATTTGGAGATTTTGTGGAGATTTTGGAGATTTGTGGAGATTTGTGGAGATTTGTGGAGATCTGAGGAGATTTGGTGGAGATTTGAGGAGATTTGAGGAGATGGAGATTTGGTAGATGGAGATTTGAGGAGATTTGAGGAGATTTGAGGAGATTTGAGGAGATTTGGTGGAGATTTGAGGAGCTTTGAGGAGATTTGGTGGAGATTTGGTGGAGATTTGGTGGAGATTTGGTGGAGATTTGGTGGAGATTTGGTGGAGATTTGAGGAGCTTTGAGGGGAATTGGTGGAGATTTGAGGAGATGTGGTGGAGATTTGTTGGAGATCTCCCAGCCACAGGTAAAGTCAGGTGATGATTAAGGTTGAGGTGGAGGTCTGAAGATGCACCCAACATTCACATTCATCTCACTGGGTTTAAGAAGGACAAATATCTACAGCAGGAGACCTTCCACACACACTTCCCAACTTCACGGAAAGGATATCTTCATAGAGCAGGTTCTTTGTACATCATCCTGCTGGAGCAAGTTCAAATCTCCCAGCTCAGGTGAAGAGAGAAAATTCCGGTGTCCCAATACTTTTGAGATCCCAGAAGATCTCAAGATCTCAGTAATAAGATCTCATAATTGCTGCATCTGAGTCAGAAAGGTGATCTGAGGATTGTGTGTGTGTGTGTGTGTGTGTGTGTGTGTGTGTGTGTGTGTGTGTGTGTGTGTGTGTGTGTGTGATGTTCTTCCATTCGTTCCTTAGCGACACGCCAGCAGAGGTCCATCTCAGGTCAGGATCGATAAAATCTCCTCAGGGTTGAGGAGAAATACGTTGTGGGATGTGAGATCTGGTTCCTCACACGTTGCTCCGCCCCAACATCTGATCCGATTCAGGAGGACACAGGATCCATATCAACAGAGTTCATCCGGTGTTTGCTTCATCATGGAGTACTGGAAATGATCTCCACACACACACACACACACACACACACACACACACACACAGCAAGAGCAAGAGCTTGGTTTCGCTAGATACAGAGATGCAGATGGAGTCCCTCATTCTAACTAGAAGAGCCAAACGTTCTTCAAAAACCAGCCCCATGAAGATCTTCTCTCCATGGCCTGAAAGTGTGGCTGGGGAGATCCACCAAATCTCCTCAGATCTCCACCAATCTACTCAGATCCCCACCAATCTACTCAGATCTCCACCAATCTCCTCAGATCTCCTCAAATCTCCACCAAATCTCCACAAAATCTCAACAAAATCTCATTCAAAAATCTCCACAAAATCTCCACAATCTCCAAATCTCCACCAAATCCACTCAAATCTCCACTTAATCTCCACAAATCTCCACCAAATCTCATCAGATCTCCACCAATCTACTCAGATCTCTACCAAATCTCCTCAGATCTCCTCAAATCTCTTCAGATCTCTTCAATCTCCAAAAAATCTCCATCTCCCTCAAAGATCTCCACAAAAAATCAAATCTCCTCACTATCTCCACCAAATCTCCTCAGATCTCCACCAATCTACTCAGATCTCTACCAAATCTCCTCAGATCTCCTCAAATCTCTTCAGATCTCCACCAATCTACTAAGATCTCCACCAATCTACTCAGATCTCTACCAAATCTCCTCAGATCTCCACCAATCTACTCAGATCTCCACAAATCTCCACCAAATCCACTCAAATCTCCACTTAATCTCCACAAATCTCCACCAAATCTCATCAGATCTCCTCAAATCTCCACCAAATCTCCTCAAATCTCCTCAAATCTCCTCAAATCTCCACCAAATCTCCTCAGATCTCCACAAATCTCCATCAGATCCACCAAATCTCCTCAAATCTCCACCAAATCTCCACCAAATCTCCTCAATCTCCATCTCCACCAAATCTCCTCAAATCACCAAATCTCCTCAAATCACCAAATCTCATCAGAATTTCCACAAATCTCCTCAAATCTCCTCAAATCTCTCCTCAAATCTCCTCAAATCTCCACCAAATCTCCCTCAGAATCTCCTCAAATCTCCAATCAAATCCACCAAATCTCCTCAAATCTCCAAATCTCATCAAATTTCCTCAAATCTCCTCAAATCTCCTCAAATTTCCACAAATCTCCTCCTTTGGGTCTCCTCAAACGAACATGAACATTACCTGCACCTCAGGAACCTCCTCCCTTCGTCTCATCTCCATCTGTACCTGACCTTACTATTGGGGTAAAATCATGTGATCACCGTCCAATAAAAAAATCCCTCTCATATTTCATCACAATCATAAATCTGGCAACCCATCACTACAGTCTGTGGTGTTTGGATCTTCCTGATTCCTATCAAAGCGTGACACTGAGGGGTGTGTTTTTTTTTGAACAGTCTAAAACGAGTGGAGCGAGGGAGCACGTGTTGATCTGTTGTTCCACGGAAACACTGGTCACCTTGTGGAAGAACTCGAACCTCACAGAGCTCAGCGAGGAGGATCAGCTGGGATCTAAACTTAGACCGGGTCGCGCCGGGGCGGTGCGGTTACAGCGGCGCTCACGTGGGGGGGGGGGGGGGGGGGTTGGGGGTTCAGAGACGGAATCAGGACGGCTGTAAATCTGGACGAGACGGAGGCGAGACGCAGGGACGGATTTAAACGTCTGGACGTTTAACGTGAACGTCCTCACCGATTATTTCATCATCATCGCATCATAATCATAAATCTGGCAACCTTTTGCTTGGTGATTGGTCCTGGAGCAGTTTAAATGCATTAAAATCATACCAGGGGGCGGAGCTAAAACCTTCAAACCTGATTGGCTGCCAGGTCACACATTGTTTTCATGATTATGCGATTGAGGTAAGAAAAAGGATCTTGTTCAGTGATCCGACTTGGACACAATATAACATACAGTAATTATATACCATTCCATAAGTGTCTAAGTGGAGTTTGTGCATAAGTTTTAGCCCCCCCCCCTACATACAAAGGTCATGTGACTCTAATCGCATATGATTCAGTCGCTTATGCAGTCTGGATTATTACATAAAGATTGTGGAATCCTGAGGAAACCCATTTGAGGTTCAGGCTGAGGTTCAGTGAGACCCACCTCACACCAAACACCTGCTGGGAGTGATCTAAACTCGCCCTCTGACCCCCCCCCCCCACCGCGCTTTCCACTGTTCACCATCACACACACACACACACACACACACACAGCCTTGTTCTATAAATATCTTTATAAAGCACACACACACTTACACATATACACGTGTAGGAAATGTTGAGTATTTAAGTCCGCAGTGAAAAAAAACACAGCCTTAAAGAATAAACCTGAAGGTCGATGTAGAGAGGGGGGGGGAGTGGAGGGAGATGGGGGGCATAAACACAGCAAGAGACAGACAGAGATAAGAAGACGGAGACAGGCAGACTGAAAGACGGACACACCGAGAGAAACGGAGAGAGACTGTGAGAGTGAAACGGACAGTGAAACTGAAAGTGAAAGACAGAAAGAGACTGGGGGAGAGACAAACTGACAGAGAGAGAGAGAGACAGGGAGAGAGAAGGGGACAGACAGAAAGAGACTGGGAGAGACAGATAGACAGAAAGAGAGAGAGAGAAAGAGAGAGAGAGACAGAAGGACCAACTGACAGGGACAGACATATACAGGTAGAGAGATGGACGGAGACAGACAGAAAGACAGAGGCAGGCAGAGAGAGAGAGAGAGAGAGAGAGACAGGCAGAGAGAAAGGGACAGACAGAAAGAGACTGGAAGAGACAGTAGAAAGAAAGAGAGAGAGAGAGACAGATACAGAGACTGGGAGAAACAAATAGAATGAGACAAACACTGACATACAGACAGGAAAGAGACTGAGAGAGAGACAGGAAGAGACAGACAGAGAGAGAGAGAGACAGAGGCAGGTGGAGAGAGCGAGACAGACAGAAAGAGACAGACGGACCGACGGACAGAGACAGACAGAGAGAGAAAAATATAGACAGAGGAACGGAACAGATAGAAAGTGACAGAAACAGACAGACAGACAGAGACAGATAGATGAAGGCAGACAGAGAGAGAGAGAGAGAGAGAGAGAGAGAGAGACTGGGAGAGACAGACACACTTTTTAAAATTAAAAGTTCTTATTTACTCTGATTTATATAGTTTGTATATTATGTATTATATTGTTATTATAGTTATATGATAGTATGTTGTTATTATAGTTGATTGTTATAGAGACAGACGGAGAGACAGACAGAGAGACAGAGATAAATACAGAGAGAGAGTAAAGAGAGAGGAAAAAGGAATGAGAGAGACAGATGGAGAGACAGACAGAGATAAAGAGATTGAGAGACAGAGAGAGGAAGAAGGAATGAGAGAGAGAGAGAGACAGACAGAGAGACAGAGATAAAGACAGAGTGAGTAAAGAGAGAGGAAAGAGGAATGAGAGAGACAGACGGAGAGACAGACGGAGATAAAGAGATTGAGAGACAGAGAGAGAGGAAGATGGAATGAGAGAGAGAGAGAGACAGACGGAGATAAAGAGATTGACAGACAGAGATAAAGACAGAGTGAGTAAAGAGAGAGGAAAGAGGAATGAGAGAGACAGACGGAGAGACAGACAGAGATAAAGAGATTGAGAGACAGAGAGAGGAAGAAGGAATAAGAGAGAGACAGACTGAGAGACAGATAGATAAAATGCATTGAGAGACAGAGATAGGAAGAAGGAATGAGAGAGAGACAAATGGAGAGACAGACGGAGATTATGGGATTGAGAGACAAAGAGGAAGAAGGTATGAGAGAGAGCCAGAGGGAGATAAAGAGATTGAGTGACAGAGAGAGGAAAAAGGAAGAAGAGAGAGACGGACAGAAAAAAGAGACTGAGAGACAGAGAGAGGAAAAAGGAATGAAAGACAGACAGACAGAGAGACAGACAGATATAATGGGATTGAGAGACAAAGAGGCAGAAGAAATGAGCGAGACTGAGAGACAGACGAAGATAAAGAGATTGAGAGACAGAGAGACAGACAGTGTGTGCTTGTGTGTGGTGTGTGTGTGTGTTTGTGTGTGTGTGTTTGTGTGTGTGTGTGTGTGTGTGTGTGTGTGTGTGTGTCCTGCTACACTCTTTCGGAATGTAAAGAGAATTTGGGAATATCGACTCTCTCGCTTTATTACCGCCAGACGTTTATATGAAAGGACATTTAATTCTGCTCCACTTCCTCATTCTGTACAGAACATGACTAGACGTCTCCCTGTCTCCGCTGCTCTCCTCATATCCATCTCATGTAGGAACTGTACATTTGAAGGGCCTTGCTCAAGGGCCCATCCGTGAGAGCTTTGTTTTTGGTAGGAGATGGTAGCCCAGTGGTTAAGGCATTGATCCCTGGACCTGAAGGTCAAGGTCACTAGTGGGTCACCAATGGGCCCTTGAGTAAGGCCCTTAATGAGGCCCTTAACGAGGCCCTTAACGAGGCCCTTGCTCGCTCTAGATAAAGCCGTCTACCAAAGGTTCAAGAACACCTTGACCACATTGAAAAGTTCTGGTTCCCTTCAGTACCCTTGTGATACCCAAAACTCTTATCATTCATATTAGGGGCCTCACACAGGGGCCAATGCGTGTGGTCATTATTAAACCCAGTAACCGAAGCGACGCGACACAGAGCGGATCATGTTTTTCCTTCAATAAACGTATAAATAAAACCCGACCTCGAGTCCAGCGTGAGACTGGAGCCGAGAATTTCCCGTTTTAGATCGGATCGCTTCCATGCGGGAAATGGAGACGGGATTCGTGACGCCTCGGAGCGCTCGGTATCCGATATCGCTTCCCAATAAAATCACCGCCGTCTCTACATCAACTTTATGGACACCTGAAAACGTCCCGTTCAGCACCGGATCCCCCAAAAATGATGTCCTACTACATATAATGTGGATCCTAATTTATCTCACTATGGTTACGGCTGGAGCTCAGCACCAGGAGATCTTCCACTCCAACACATGTATCATCATGGAACCTTTGGGTCTCCTGGAAACCTTCATGCCACCATGTCCTACATGTAAAAGGGCCAAATATGGGAGTCCTGATTCGTCAGGTGTCCCAATTCTTTTCCCTTATAATGTTCCTTATATTTATCTGGACCACTACTCCAACGGACTTTGTATGTCTTTAGATTAGTTCTGAACTTCGTTTTTCTGTTTCATTGGAAGATCTAAAATGGTCCTTCTAAGCTCTTCGAGATGCTGTGAAGAACCGAGACGTGAAGAACCGAGAACCTTGTGGATGATTAAGAAACCATGCATCTCCATTCATTCATTCATTCATTCATTCATCTTCTAGCACTTTATCCGATCTTCCCTCGGGTCACGGGGAGTCTGTGTCTATCTCAGAAGTCTATGGGCATTAAGGCAGGATACACCCTGGATGGAATGCCAACCCATCGCAGGGCACACACATACACACACACACACACACACACACACACACACATTCATACACTAGGGACAATTTTCCAAGGTGCCAATCAACCTACCGTACATGTTTTTGGACCGGGGGAGGAAAGGAAACCGGAGAACCTGGAGAAAAACCCCCTGAGGACACGGGGGGGGGAGAACATGCACAAACTCCACACACACATGGCCGAGACGGGAATCGAACCCGGACCCTGGCGGTGTGAGGCGAATGTGCTAACCACTAAACCACCGTGCCCTTCCATGCATCTCCATCTCTTTTGAAAAGTTACGGTGCATTATGGACCCACCAGTTAAGGTTCCTCGGTTCCTCAGACATCAAGAACTAACGACAACGTGAAAGTGACCTCTGATTTGGAGCTTTGAGAAGTTGAGAAGCTGCCTGAGAAGCAAAACTTCTCTCCGGGAGAGACCTACAGGAGAGACCTACTGCTTAAGTAAGAAGTGAAAGTGAGCGCCTCTCTCACCCATGATGGAAGCTCGGTGGTGTCCATGGTGGGCTCGGCTCTGCTCCACTTCTCCTCCTCGTCCTCCTCCTCGTGCAAGCCCCAGCCCATGCACACGCGCCGCTTCTCCTGGTGCTGGAGGAAGGCCAGTGCGCGGCTCAGCCTGGAGCTCTTGGAGCCCGCGTTCCTCCTCCAGAAGAAGAGCACGGCGAGTCCGATCAGCAGCCAGCTGACGCTGAACTCGAAGTAGCCGAGCGCGTACACGGGGAAGATGAGCACGAAGGCGCGGGCGAAGCGCACCCAGGTCCGCGCCGCGCGTCCGGCGGTGGTGGGTGCGGGTGAGGACGGGGACGCGGACGGGGACGGGGATGAGGTCGGTGCGTCCTGCGCGGTGTCCCCGGGAGGATGAGGATGGGGAGGATGTTCTGGAGGAGGAAGAGGAGTCGCGTTCGTGCTGCTGCTGCTGATCTTCGGCGCCGCATCCTGCGCTCCCGGAGCTCCGTTTCTGCTCATGCCTCCTTCCCCAAAACTGCTCTCTCTCTCCCTCTCTCTCTCTCTCTCTCTCTCCCTCTCTCTCTCTCTCTCTCTCCACACCTCCTTCCCTGTGCACCCAAAGTTTCTCTACACGTTTCCTACACGCTCGACTTCTTTTTAAATTATTATTATTATTATTTAATTATTAATTTATTAATTAATTATTTTTTCTCACGTCGGTTCGTCCATTGTTCCTCCTCGCGTGTCCTTTCACGTGCAAATCACGCGCGCGCGGCGTTAAAGAGCACGCCCAGAAAGCGACGCGGATTTCCTCGCCATTGTGTCGCACGCCACTGCGCCGCGCGCACGCGCGTGTGTGTGTGTGTGTGTGTGTGTGTGTCTGCGTGTGTCTGCGTGCGTCTATTTCCTTCGCTATGACAGCAGCTACTGAGCGCACGCGCGTCCGCGCACACACACACACACACACACACACACACACACACACACACACACACACACACATACACACACACACACACACACACACACACACACACTGCACACACACACACACACACACACACACACACACACACACCACACACGCGCGCCCGCTCGCGGCTCACGGACTCCCCCTGGTGCTCATCTGCTGCAGGTAAAAGTGAACGCGCGCAAAACCGCACGCGCTGTTCGGACGGGATTCGATTTCTACCTGCAAAATCCCGGAAAAAAAAACATACAATCCGTTTTATAGATTCGGTTACTCACGTGCAAATTTACAAAGGTTACTGTCTGTAAAAAATGATATAAAGAAAAGTGATTTAATGTAAAGTGATGTAAAGAAAAGTGATTTAATGTAAAGTGATGTAAAGAAAAGTGATTTAATGTAAAGTGATGTAAAGAAAAGTGATTTAATGTAAAGTGATGTAAAGAAAAGTGGTGTAATGTAAAGTGATGTAATGTAAATAATGTAATGTAAAGTGATGTAAAGAAAAGTGGTGTAATGTAAAGTGATGTAATGTAAATAATGTAATGTAAAGTGATGTAAAGAAAAGTGATTTAATGTAAAGTGATGTAATGTAAAGTGATGTAAAGAAAAGTGATTTAATGTAAAGTGATGTAATGTAAATAATGTAATGTAAAGTGATGTAAAGGTTGGTGAGGTAAAATGATGACAGTGCATTTCCCAATAAAGGATATATATATATATATATATATATATATATATATATATATATATATATATATATATATATATATATAGATATATATAATATATATATATATATACATAGATAGATAGATAGATAGACAGATAGACAGACAGACAGACAGACAGACAGATAGATAGATAGATAGATAGATAGATAGATAGATAGATAGATAGATAGATAGATAAGCAGATAGATAGATAGATAGATAGATAGATAGATAGATAGATAGATAGATAGATAGATAGATAGATGATAGATAGATAGATAGATAGATAGATAGATAGACAGACAGACAGACAGACAGACAGACAGACAGATAGATAGATAGATAGATAGATAGATAGATAGATATAGATAGATAGATAGATAGATAGATAGATAGACCTCACATTAAATCACTTTTATTCCGTAAATACAAATTACAACACAACATTTATTATATATTAATTAATTGTAGTGATAAAAACCCTCTTTATTGACTAAAAAGACAAAAAAAATCACAAAACAACAAGATAATAAATTATCATTAAAGATGATCATTTTAATGCACGAATCTAGTGTATATTTGCTGCTTTCATTAATAATAAACAATTATTAAATTATAACGATATATTTAATATCCGGTATAAAACAGAGCATTTTTTTAATTCATTGAAAACGTGGGTTTATAATTGTAATTACAAACAAATAAATGAATAAACAAATTAGCTAATAATATATAATAATAATAATAATAATAATAATAATAATAATAATAATAATAATAATAATAATAATAATAATAATAAAATAAACATTTTAAGAACAATGATCCTTGTGTGATCGACTAATCTGGCCTTTATAACGCTATTCCCTTGTTCGCGATCTGCGCTCGATTTCGTCTCCCTGGTTGCTAGAACGCAGTAACTAAGAGGGGATTGTATCGAGCGCGCATGCGCGGTAGGCGTGCTGGTGTCATGGCGCTCCGTGGTGTCATGGTGTAAACACACAGGGATGACGGAGGCGGTGTTTTAATGGAGGAGGACAGAAGGAGGTCCGTGATGTTCTCCGGGAAGGTGAGGAGATCTCACAGTCCTCACTTATACCTATATTTACGCTCGAAAATAAGATTATTATGGGATGTCTGTGGATGCCATATAAACTTTATTATTTGTTTTTTTGTTGTTGTTTACATCTTTTTCCCTTTTTTTCCTGTTATTTGTATCAGAAGATCACCCGAGAGGACACCTGGAAACCTGAGGATTTAATCAAACACATCCAGGTAAGTATAGGGGGGGGGGCATTACCCACAATGCCTAGCTGTGATGGAGTGATGCAGCAGCGATTTAGTCCTCCGTAATGTTTGGCGCCGTCTCATCATCTCTTCTCTCTCTCTCTCTCTCTCTCTCTCTCTTCGTCTTTTTCAGAATGGAGAGGAGGACAGCAGGAGGACGGAGAAGGACAGGAGGAAACACAGGGATGAAAGCAGAACGAGGGATGAGCGAGAGAAAGACAGGGCTGAGGCAGAGCACCGGAAGAAGGAGAGGTATAAGGAGAAAGAAAGAGACAATGGTGGGTTGAAAGAGAGGGATTTAGAGAGAGAGAAGAGGAATAGAGAGGGGGGAAAGGGGGACAGAGAGAAGGGGCGAGAAACGAGGGACAGGGAAAAGGACATAGAAAGACAGAGAGATCGAGCAAAGGAGGAAGGGCGGGATAGGGAGAAGGAACGGTGGAGAGAAAGGAGGGACAGGGAGAAAGATGGAGTGAGAGAAAGGAGAGACAGGGAGAAGGAAAAAGAAATGAGGGAGAGAGAGAAAGATGGAGTGAGAGAAAAGAGGGACAGGGAGAAGGAAAGAGAAAGGAGAGACAGGGAGAAGGAAAGAGAAAGGAGAGAGAGGGAGAAGGAAAGAGAAAAGAGTGACAGAGAGAAGGGTGGAGTGAGAGAAAGGAGAGACATGCAGAGGGAAAGAGAAAAGAGTGACAGAGAGAAGGATGGAGTGAGAGAAAGGAGAGACAGGGAGAAGGACAGAGAAAGGAGTGACAGAGAGAAGGATGGAGTGAGAGAAAGGAGAGACAGGGAGAAGGAAAGAGAAAAGAGGGAGATAGAGAGGCACAGAGATGAGGGAGAGAGGGATAGAGGGGAAGGGAGGGATGAAAGGAGAAGAGAGAAGGAGGAGAGGAAAGAGAGACGAGGAGATGGGGAACGGGAACGAGGTGAAGAACAGAACCGAGAATGGAGAGAGACACACAGACAGGACTCCAGACAAAGAGACAAAGGTGAGACATGTTTCCACACACACACACACACACACACACACACACACACACACAACACACACACACACACACACACACACACACACACACACACACACACACACACACAGACACACACACACACACACACACCCTTTAGTGAGACTTGATACACACAAGACTTCTACAGGCCACGCCTCTGTCGCTGAGACTGATACAGGCCACCCCAACTTCACTGAGATGGATACAGACCACGCCTCCTTTACTGAGATGCCCATAGGCCACGCCTCCTTCACTGAGACTGATAAAGGCCACGCCTCCTTCACTGAGACTGATAAAGGCCACGCCTCCTTTAGTGCGACACCCACAGGCCACGCCTACTTTAGTGCGACACCCACAGGCCACGCCTCCTTTAGAGCGACACCCACAGGCCACGCCTCCTTCACTGAGACACACACACACAGGCCACGCCTCCTTCACTGAGTAGAATACAGGCCACTCCTTCTTCAATGAGACTGATACAGGCCACTCCTTCACTGAGACACCCATAGGCCACTCCTCCTTCACTGAGACTGATAAAGGCCACGCCTCCTTCACTGAGACACCCACAGGCCACACCTCCTTTACTGAGACTGATAAAGGCCATGCCTCCTTCACTGAGACACCCACAGGCCACGCCTCCTTTAGTGAGACACCCACAGGCCACGCCTCCTTCACTGAGTAGAATACAGGCCACGCCTCCTTCAATGAGACTGATACAGGCCACTCCTTCACTGAGACACCCATAGGCCACTCCTCCTTTACTGAGACACCCACAGGCCACGCCTCCTTCACTGAGACGCATACAGGCCACTCGTCCTTCACTGAGACACCCACAGGCCACTCCTCCTTCACTGAGACGCCCACAGGCCACTCCTCCTTCACTGAGACACCCATAGGCCACTCCTCCTTCACTGAGACACCCATAGGCCACGCCTCCTGTAAATGTTTGCATCGTTTCAGAGGAAAGACGAGAGCAGAGGAGACGAGAGGAAGAAGAGAGAGAGCGGAGACACAGAGCCCAGGAAGGAGATGAAGAAGAGAGGGATGAAAAGAAAAATCAGGTACACTCCATCCCCCTATCTGCTCAACACACACACACCACACACACCCCAACAACACACATACACACATACACACACACATACAGAGGGGTCCCTGAATGGTAAGATGTATATGTATATGTGTATTAAGCCTTTGTTGAGGTGTGTGTGTATTGAGATTGAGGTAGGGGTGTGTGTGTGTGTGTGTGTGTGTGTGTGTGTGTGTGTGTGTGTGTGTGTGCAACAGGACGCGGTGGAGGACGTTCCAGGAGCAGCAGAGGATTATGGGAATGAGGGTTATGAGGATGATTTCGAGGTAAGTGTGCACTTACACCGGCTCTGAGGAGATACACACCATTTCATCCGTTCACACACTGTGTGTGTGTGTGTGTGTGTGTGTGTGTGTGTGTGTGTGTGTGTGTGTGTGTGTGTGTGTGTGTGTTTAATGTTCATTGCATTCAAAAATGGATTGGTGCTACAAGAAAATGGTGAGTTTTTTCCATTCATCCATTCATCCGCCTCCCACACAACCTCACTACTAGATAGATAGACAGAGAGAGATGGATAGATAGATAGAGAGAGATGGATAGATAGATAGAGAGAGATGGATAGATAGATAGATAGAGAGAGAGAGAGAGAGAATTTCTCATTAAGATAAATAGCATTGAAGATTACGCTCGGTGTATCTCCAGGACTACGAGGAGGACTTTGAGGAGTGTGATGAGGATGAAGATAAAGAGGAGGAGGAGGGTGAAGGTGAAGAGAGGGAGATGAGTCCACACAGCAGACGTGAGCTGGAGGACGTCAGGAGAGCCATGGAGAAGGAGAACGAGATGGTCATCACTGTACACTCCACATCCTCAGTGCAGGAGCGTGAGACCTTCCACAGAGGTAACACTGAAAGCATGAAAGCCACGCCCACCTCGGGACTAACCACACCTCCATTTCCTAAATGATACTGGGTGTGTGTGTGTGTGTGTGTGTGTGTGTGTGTGTGTGTGTGTGTGTGTGTTTTCCTTTAGCAAGCTCAAGGGAAAGTCGAGCGTATGGCCGAGTCATCGACTTCACAGCGGCGAGGCAAAGAGAAAGAAACCAGCAAGCAGCTGAGAAACACAAGTGTGTTTGACTAGGGGACTGTGTGTGTGTGTGTGTGTGTGTGTGTGTGTGTGTGTGTGTTCTCTGAAATCTGTGTGTGTGTGTGTTATAGGAAACGCAGCGTCGAGCTCCTTCGTCTGATCGATCTGGACTTTTCCGTCACTGAGTGTCTCCTGGACCTGCCGCCAGTGCGCGAGTACGACGCCTACATCAGGAGCTACGGGACGGCCAACACCAAGCAGGTCTTCATCATCATTATCAGCATTACCATAATCTTCATCGTCATCATCATCATCAGCATTACCATAATCTTCATCGTCATCACCACCATCAGCATCATCATCACCACCATAGTCATCATCACCATAATCTTCATCATCATCATCATCATCATCATCACCATAATCTTCACCATCATCATCACCATCATCAATCATCATCATCATCATCATCATCATCATCATCATCATCATCATCATCATCACATCATCACCATCACCATTCATCATCATCATCATCATCATCATCCATCAATCACTTCATCATCACCATAGCATCATCATCATCATCACCATAAATCATCAGATCATCATCATCACATCACCATAATCTTTCATCATCATCAGCATCATCACCATAAT
>JACRUU010000017.1:2242558-2252558 GCA_030449085.1 Kryptopterus vitreolus
ACACACACACACCACACAGTTAATCACAACAACACACACACACACATTTACCCTAGTAACCAAACACCGTTAACACACACAAACACACACACACAGTTAATCCAATACACACACACACCACACAGTTAATCCACTACACACACAACACACACACACACAGTTAATCCAATACACACATACACACACACACACACAGTTAATCCAACACACACACACACACACACACACAGTTAATCCAATACACAAACACACTACACCACCACACAGTAATCCAATCACACACACACACACACACACACACACACACACCAGTTACCAATATACACACACACACACACACACATCACACATGAAACACTACATTATATTATGTATGTTTTTGCTATTTAGAAAATTGTTTTTCTAACAAACACTTTTAAACCTCACGAGTCAAATCAAGTGTTCTGTGTTTTTCCCCCATGTTTCTATTTTTATAATAAATATATTGTTATTTTTATTGTTGTTGTTTCCTGCTTTTAAACACACACACACACACACACACACACACCCAACACACACACACACACACACTTTCTACTGGAGGCATGTTCTCAGGTGGCTGATTAACCGTTGTTCCTTTGAGTGTTGGCTGATATAAAGCGTATTAGACTGATATTGTTATAATGATACGATTATTTATTTTATTAGTGCCCGTTTTTGAGATGGTAGCTGTAGTTCAGAGCGTTGGACTGTAGGGGGCAGTGTGTGTGTGTGTGTGTGTGTGTGTGTGTGTGTGTGTGTGTGTTGTGTGTATTAACTGTGATTAACTGTGTGTGTGTGTGTGTGTATGTGTGTGTGTATTGGATTAACTGTGTGTTAATGGCGCTTTATTTTTTTTTACATATTTATGTTTAGAATTTTCATTTGTCATGTTTACTTTGTTTCAGCAGACAACAAATATCGGTTGTTTATTAATAAATAAAAACAAGTTCCATTTTTTACATTTTTGCCGCAGAATAAATACAATCAAGGTATTGTATCATAATCAACATTTTATTTTTATTATTATTATTATTATTATTATTATTACACAATTACATTTGAAACCTTTTCTGTATTAAACTCACTCTGACTCATTTTGTTTACTTTCACATTGATTTAATAAATAAGTCAATAAATAAACGGAAGGTCGTCCGCTTTGTTTATTTTACCGCGTTGTGTTTGTGTATCGTAGCACCGAAACCAAGGTCACTATAAACTCAACCCACCGGGAGGACATGTACTGTAACCAGATGATACTGTGTGTGTGTGTGTGTGTGTGTGTGTGTGTGTGTGTGTGTGTGTGTGTGTGTGTGTGTGTGAGCATTAAACTCTATAAAGGAATTTTTTCTTTTTCATTTGTGTGTGAGAAAACTGGAGAAAAAGGTAAGAGCATGTACACAAAGAGAGAAATGATAGATAGATAGATAGATAGATAGATAGATAGATAGATAGATAGATAATAGATAGATATAGATAGATATAGATAGATAGATAGATAGATAGATAGATAGATAGATAGATAGATAGATAGATAGATAGATAGATAGATAGATAGATAGATAGATAGATAGATAGATAGATAGATAGATAGATAGATAGATAGAATATGTACAAATAAATAGATAGATAGATAGATAGAATGTTTGAGTGGATAGAGAGATAGATAGATAGATATAGATAGAGTAGATAGAATATGATAGATAGATAATAGATAGATAGATAGATAGATAGATAGATAGATAGATAGATAGATAGATAGATAGATAGATAGATAGATAGATAGATAGATAGATAGATAGATAGATAGAATATGTACAAATAGATAGATAGATAGATAGATAGATAGATAGATAGATAGATAGATAGATAGATAGAATATGTACAGATAGATAGATAGATAGATAGATAGATAGATAGATAGAATGTGTATGAGTAGATAGATAGATAGATAGATAGATAGATAGATAGATAGATAGATGTAGATAGATAGATAGATAGATAGATAGATAGATAGATAGTGTAGATAGATAGATAGCATAGATAGTAATGTTGTATAAATGATAAATATTTGTGTGTGTGTTTGTTTATTTGCTCCTTGGTTCCTGGTAGATGGTCCATGTCGGTCCTCGCGTCCCGTCTCATGGCCTGCAGCACGTCTCACACGTGTCCTGTGAGGATGACGTGACCATGATGTCATGCGGTGCAGCGTCAGACGGCTTCCTGAGTCTCCACCGCGGTGGGCGTGTTCGCTTCTACGCCTCAGACGGGTCTCTGAAGGCTCCTCCCACTCGCGCCGCTGTACCTTACAGGGGCGTGGCCTTCACACACCTCCCAGGCAGGCTGGTGGCGTGGGGTGATGGGGAGAAGCTCACACTGCTGGACATGGACCTCACACCCATCGTTCATGCCCCAGGACGTGCTGGACGTCAGGGTGTGTCAGGTGGGTCCATCATCATCATCATCATCACCATTATCATCATCATCATCATCACCTCATCATCATCATCATCATCATCATCATCATCATCACCATCATCATCATCATCATCATCATCATCATCATCATCATCATCATCTCATCATCATCATCATCATCATCATCCATCATCATCATCATCATCATCATCATCACCATCATCATCATCATCACCATCATCATCATCATCATCATCATCATCATCATCACCATCATCATCATCATCATCATCATCATCATCATCATCATCATCACCATCATCATCAACATCATCATCATCATCATCACCATCACCATCACCTCATCATCATCATCACCAGCCATCATCATCATCATCATCATCATCATCATCATCACCATCATCATCATCCATCATCATCATCACCATCATCATCATCATCATCACATCATCACATCATCATCAACCATCATCATCATCATCATCATTCATCATCATCATCATCATCATCATCATCATCATCATCATCATCACCATCATCATCATCATCATCATCACCTTCATCATCATCATCATCATCATCCATCATCATCATCACACATCATCATCATCATCAAACCATCATCATCATCACATCATCATCATCATCATCATCATCATCATCATCAACCATCATCATCACCATCCATCATCATCATCATCATCCATCATCATCATCACCATCATCATCAGCATCATCATCACCATCATCTCATCATCATCACCATCATCATCATCATCATCATCATCATCATCATCATCATCATCATCATCATCATCATCATCATCATCATCATCATCATCATCATCATCATCATCATCATCATCATCATCATCATCATCATCATCATCATCACATCATCATCATCATCATCATCACCATCATCATCATCATCATCACCATCATCATCATCATCAATCATCAATCATCACATCATCATCATCATCATCATCATCATCATCACCATCACCATCATCATCATCATCATCATCACATCATCATCATCATCATCATCATCACCTCTCACCATCACATCATCACCACCATCATCACCATCATCACATCACCATCATCATCACCATCATCATCCATCACCATCATCCTCTCACCATCATCCTCATCATCATCACCATCATCATCATCATCATCATCATCATCCATCATCATCATCATCATCACCATCATCACACCATCATCACCATCATCATCATCATCATCATCATCATCATCATCATCATCATCATCATCATCATCACCATCATCATCCATCATCATCATCATCATCATCATCATCATCATCACATCACATCACATCATCATCACACATCATCATCATCATCATCACATCATCATCATCACATCATCATCAATCATCATCACCATCATCATCATCATCATCATCATCATCATCATCATCATCATCATCATCATCATCATCATCATCATCATCATCATCATCATCACCATCATCATCATCATCATCATCACTCATCATCATCATCATCACCATCATCCCCATCACATCATCACACCATCATCACACATCATCATCATCACCATCATCATCATCATCATCATCATCATCATCATCATCATCATCATCATCATCATCATCACCATCATCATCATCATCATCATCATCACCATCATCCATCATCATCATCACCATCATCACATCATCACATCATCATCATCATCATCATCACCATCATCATCACCATCATCATCATCATCATCATCATCCCCATCATCATCACCATCATCACCCTCACCATCATCATCATCATCATCATCATCATCATCACCATCATCATCATCATCACACCACCATCCACCATCATCATCATCATCATCATCATCATCATCCATCATCATCACATCATCATCCATCATCATCATCACATCATCATCATCACATCACATCATCATCATCATCATCATCATCATCATCATCATCAATCATCATCATCATCATCATCATATTCCCATCATCATCATCATCATCATCATGATCTTCTCACTTCTCTGTAGATGTTAGAAGGCTCCCGAGAGATGGTCAGCGCCGGAGCCGGGAATGTGTGTGTGTGGAATCTGACTCACATGGTGTGTCGGGTGCGAGTGGTGGACGGGTTCGAGGGCGAGTGTGTGTTCACACAGCTGGCTCTGGTTCCTGAAGCAACTCCTCGAGCTCTTGCTGTGTGTGGGAGATCCGTCAGCGTGGTGGATCTGAGAGAAGGACGTGTACTGGAGCGCAGAACTAACCTGCATCGATGGTGGTGTGTGGTGTGTGTGTGTGTGTGTGTGTGTGTGTGTGTGTGCGTGTGTGTGTGTGTGTTGTGTGTGTGTGTGTGTGTATGTGTGTGTGTGTGTGTGTGTGAATATCCTGAATCCACTGTGTTGTCTCGGTGCACAGGGAGATTACAGCGTTGGTGTACTGCCCCCTGCAGGGTGTCGTGGTCACTGCAGCCAAAGATATCACTATGAGGGTGTGGGGGCCGCACTGGGAGATGCTCACCGCGTTTGTTGGACACACAGGTGGGACACATCACATGGGATCACATCAACGATCACACAATGACATGACATTCATGCCATTACATGACGATTACGATACATACAGAATGTCATCATCCATTCTTCATCAGGATTAATAGCAATCAATACCAACCAATCAGCTTTCAGATCAAACAACACCTGCGGTTAGACAGATTGACGGATGGATGGATGGAGGGGTGAATCAAAGGATGCATGGATATTTGGATGGTTGGATGGATAGAAACATGGGTGCACGAGTGGATAATTGGTGGATGGATGGACTGATGGAAAGATGAATGTATAAATGTTTAGTTGGACAGATGTTTAGTTGGTTGGTCGGTTGGACTGGATGGATGGATGAACAGATGGATGAAACAACAGATGGATGGATGCACATACAGATGGATGGACTGATTGAAGGATGGATGGACAGAGAGATGGATGGACTGATGGATGGATATATGGATGATGAATGTTTAGTTGGATGGATGTTTGGTTGGTTGGATGGATGGATGGATGATTGGATGAATGGATGGATTAAAAATGGGTGGATGAATGGAAGGATGGATGATGAGTGTTTAGTTGGATGGATGAATGGCTGAATCGATGGATGGATGGATGGATGGATGATTGGTTGGATGGATGGATGGAAAAATGGGTGGATGAATGAATGGATGGATTAAAAATGGGTGGATGAATGGAAGTGATGGATGATGATGTTTTAGTTTGGATGGATGAATGGCTGAATGGGAATCGATGGATGGATGGATGGATGATTGGATGGATTAAAAATGGGTGGATGAATGAATGGATGGATTAAAAATGGATGGATGAATGGAAGGATGGATGATGAGTGTTTAGTTGGATGGATGAATGGCTGAATCGATGGATGGATGGATGATTGGATGGATTAAAAATGGGTGGATGAATGAATGGATGGATTAAAAATGGATGGATGAATGAATGAATGGATTAAAAATGGATGGATGAATGGAAGGATGGATGGATGATGGATGTTTAGTTGGATGGATGAATGGCTGAATCGATGGATGGATGGATGGATGATTGGATTGGATGGATAAAATGGATGGATGGATGAATGAATGGATGATGGATAGGAATATGGATGGATGAATGGAATGGATGAGATGATGGATGATTGTTTAGTTGGATGGATGAATGGCTGAATCGATGGATGGATGGATGATTGGATGGATTAACAAATGGGTGGATGAAAATGGATGGATTAAAAATGGAATGAAATGAATGGATGAATGGTATGGATGGATGAATGATGATGATGATGGATGGGTTGGATGGATGATTGGATGGATAAAAATGGGTGGATGAATGAACTTGATGGATTACAAATGGATGGATGCCTGATGGGTATGGATTAAAAAATGGATGGATGAATGAAGGATGGATGGATGTGAGTTTTGTTGATGGATGAATGGCTGAATCGATGATGGATGGATGGATGGATGGATATGGATGGTGGATGGATGAATGGTGAAATGGGATGGATGGAAAATGATGGATGATGGATTGGAAAAATGGGTGGATGAATGAATGGATGGATTAAAAATGGATGAATGGAAGGATGGAATGAGTGTGTAGTTGATGAATGGGAGGGATGGAATGGATGGATGGGATGAATGGAAGGATGGATGATGAATGTTTAGTGATGGATGGATGAATGGCTGAATCGATGGATGGATGGATGGATGGATGGATGGATGGATGAATGGATGGATTAAATGAATGGGATGGATGAATGGATGGATGATAAAAATGGATGGATGGAAGGATGATGATGTTTTAGTTGGATGGATGAATGGCTGAATCAATGGATGGATGGATGGATGATTGGATGGATAAAAAATGGGTGGATGAATGAATGGATGGATTAAAAATGGATGGATGAATGGAAGGATGGATGGATGATGAATGTTTAGTTGGATGGATGAATGGCTGAATCGATGGATGGATGGATGGATGGATGATTGGATGGATTAAAAATGGGTGGATGAATGAATGGATGATGGATGGATATGGAATGGATGGATGGATGGATGGATTGAATGTGGATGGATGGATGGTTGGATGGATGGATGGAATGGATGATTGATGGATTAAAAATGGGTGGATGAATGGAAGGATGGATGATTGATGGCTGGATGGATGAATGGCTGATTTGATGGATGATGGATGGGTGTATGCTGGATGGATGATGGGCTGGAATGGCTGCTGAATCGATGGCTGGATGGATGGATGGATGGATTATGGATGATGGGGATGGATAAAATGGGGGATGAATGAATGGATGGATGTAAAAATGGATGGATGAATGGAAGGATGGATGGATGATGAATGTTTATGTTGATGGGATGGAACGATGGCATGGATGGAGGGATGCCTTGGGGGATTACCACTGGGTGGATGATGAAGGTGGATGAAATGGAGGGAGAATGATGGCTGATTAAAAGGATGGATGGATGGCTGATTAGAATGTTGGATAATGGGGGATGGATGAATGGCTGATCGATGGATGGATGGATGGATGATTGGATGGATTATGGAAAATGGATGGATGGAATGGAAGGATGGATGGATGATGATGATGTTTAGTTGGATGGATGAATGGCTGAATCGATGGATGGATGGATGGATGATTGGATGGATTAAAAATGGGTGGATGAATGAATGGATGGATTAAAAATGGATGGATGAATGGAAGGATGGATGATGAGTGTTTAGTTGGATGGATGAATGGCTGAATCGATGGATGGATGGATGGATGGATGATTGGATGGATTAAAAATGGGTGGATGAATGAATGGATGGATTAAAAATGGATGGATGAATGGAAGGATGGATGATGAGTGTTTAGTTGGATGGATGAATGGCTGAATCGATGGATGGATGGATGGATGATTGGATGGATTAAAAATGGGTGGATGAATGAATGGATGGATTAAAAATGGATGGATGAATGAATGAAGGATGGATGATGAGAATGTTCGATAGTTGGATGGATGGAATGGCTGATGATCTGGATGATGGATGGATGGATGGATGATGGATGGATGGATGGATAAAAATGGAAAATGGGTGGATGATGAAAAATGAATGGATGGATTAAAAATGAATGGATGTGGGGATGGATTTAAAATGGATGGCATGAATGAATGGATGATTAAAAATGCATGGATGAATGGAAGGATGGATGATGAATGTTTAGTTGGATGGATGAATGGCTGAATCGATGGATGGATGGATGGATGTATGGATGATTGGATGGATTAAAAATGGGTGGATGAATGAATGAATGGATTAAAAATGGATGGATGAATGGAAGGAAGGATGGATGATGAATGTTTAGTTGGATGGATGAATGGCTGAATCGATGGATGGATGGATGGATGATTGGATGGATGGGTGGATATGGAATATGGATGGATTAAAAATGGATGGATGATGAATGGATGAAATGGATGGATGAATGGAATGTGATGATGTTTGATGGAGGATGAATGGTGGAATGGATGGATGGATGGATGGATGGATGATTGGATGGATTAAAAATGGGTGGATGAATGAATGGATGGATTAAAAATGCATGGATGAATGGAAGGATGGATGATGAATGTTTAGTTGGATGGATGAATGGCTGAATCGATGGATGGATGGATGGATGGATGATTGGATGGATTAAAAATGGGTGGATGAATGAATGGATGGATTAAAAAATGGATGGGGATGAATGGAAGGATGGATGATGAATGTTTGTTGGATGGATGAATGGCTGAATCGATGGATGGATGGATGGATGATTGGATGGATTAAAAATGGGTGGATGAATGAATGGATGGATTAAAAATGGATGGATGAATGGAAGGATGGATGATGAATGTTTAGTTGGATGGATGAATGGCTGAATCGATGGATGGATGGATGATTGGATGGATTAAAAATGGATGGATGAATGGTATAAAAGGTGTTTAATATTTCCAGGTGTTGTCACGTCGTTGTTGTTGTTGTGCCCCGTGTCCGGTCTGCTGCTCTCCTCCTCGCTGGACTCCACACTGCGCTACTGGAATCTACAGACATGTGACCAGGTGAAGATCTTGACTCCGCCCACCGGCTCCACCCCTCTGCTTTCGGTAGGCGGGCCCAGCTCAGCGTCCACCTTCTACACCTTCTCCAGATCCAGCGTGGACTTCTGGACCTTCAACAGCCTCTACGAGCTCCACTGCAAGCTCACAGGCGTCTCGGACATCAGACCTGTCCGTCAAATCCTGGCCCCGCCCACTCCAGGTCCTCATTACCCGTCTCGGGTGGTGTGTGTCCACGGTGAGAGTGACGTGACGCTGGTGGACGCAGGGACGGGGGAGGTGATAACGGCTTTCCGTGGAGGACGGAGGATCAGGTGTGCTGATTACTGCCTCTATAAAGAAGTGCTGATGATGCTGACCAGTGAAGGTGCGGTCATCAAAGTCAGTGCGCTGACCAATCCCGGTAGTCGGCTCGACACGTGGACCAATAGGGAAAGAGGGCGGGGTGACGCGTGCTGCATGGCGCTGTACTGTCACGTCGGGGACGAAGATACACTGCTGGAGGAGTGGAAGGAGCTTCAGGAGGAACGAGGAAAGGAACCGAGGCTGAGGAAACACATGGAGGAGGACAAGAACAGGTGTGTGTGTGTGTGTGTGTGTGTGTGTGTGTGTGTGTGTGTGTGTGTGTGTGTGTGTGTGAGAAGGTGTGTTTATGATTGAAGGAAACCAAAGATATAGTGTGTGTGTGTATGTGTGTGTGTGTGTCTGTGTCTGTGTCTGTGTGTGTGTGTGTGTGTGTGTGTGTTTTAGGTTTCTAGTCATGCTTGGAGTCATTGCACTGGGGACATTGCACTGGGTGCGTCAGTGTGATGCAAATGGATTCGGGGCGTTGCCAGTACACAAGCCCCGCC